>JANHGB010064749.1:0-15340 GCA_026283785.1 Coracopsis vasa | reverse complement strand
GTTCGCGAGCGCCGCGCTCGCAGCCAGCTCTGTGGTTCGCCTTGTGCCACCGGGCCAGCAGCACTTGAGATCCTGATCAATTGATCTGCAACAATATGAAACCACGAAGGGCGACTGCCAGTTCAAACTCCCCGTCTCGCCCCGCTTTTCCCCACCCAACGTGTCTTTCTGCCCGTATCCCCTTTCTTCCTGCCTGTCTCCCTCCCTCCCTTTCGGCTGTGTATTGGAGTTTTTGTCTATCTTTTTCCATCTCTCTGTCTCTTTTCATAACAGTTTTTAATAATGTTTTAGTTAGTTCCAGCCTTTTCCCTCAATGGATCCCATTGGAAAATGCATTTGAAAGGAAACAGTTATACACTTCCCTTCCTTTGAAACTCTGTTGGCACCTTTTCCAGTGCAGTAAACCATACAACATGGATTTTCAAAGTTTCCAAACACAGACATGCTGGCGTTAAATTTATGAAAACCTATTTTATTCGGCTGTATAGTAACTGTGAGGCTCGGAGCTGCTGCTCGCAGTGAAACCGAAGCTCACTTTGGAACTACAACAGGTTTTCAACTCTCTGCAGGAAACAGCACGGCGCTGGCTGGATGGGAGAGCAGGATCCCTCGGGCTCTCCGCACAGGAGATGTATAACAGCAAAGGAAAGGGGTGCTCGGGCACCCCATTGCCCTCCAGTGCAGCCTTTCCCTATGGATGGGCCTGCTGGGAATGGTGCAGCAACGGTAGCTGCAGGGGACTTCATGGGCATGCCAATCCTATCTCAAATCACAGGGGGAAAGAGGAATTTGGCATAAACCCGTTCTGTCTTATGGTTGTTAATGAATGTGGAAGGTTCAGGCTTTTTAGTTACTGAGTCCTGTGGTAGGGGGGGCAATAGCTGGGGCGAGTGTGCTGCAGTCTGAACGGGGTTTGGGGACCTGAGGCTCCAGCTCCATCTGAGCTGTTGGAGCACTGAGATCATATTTGCTAACAGGAGGGCTCGGATGTTAAACTTCCTGGAATGGGTTCTCTGCGTGCTGTGGGGTTTTGCCTGTGGTCTCAGCCCTTCCCGCAGGGAATCGCTCGCTTGACACCTGAGAACCTCCCTTTGGCACAGATTTCCTTCCAGATTTCCACAGGAGACCATGGTCCCTGTTCACAAGATCTCAGGTGGGTGAATGTGGCCATGTCCTCTCCATGACCATTGTCAGGGGCTGTTTCCAAACCCAGCGAGCCTCAAAGCCGGCACTCAGCAGCACTCCCATGCACTTGAGGTGTGGTGGAACGCAGATAAGGCCTCCTGTGATAGATGAGATGATGACGTGGCAAAGAGATCCTGGGCTCAATTTTCCTGTTGTCCTTTTGCTTGTAAAATTCCTTTCTCTTCACTTGGGAGTTTTACAGAGAGGTCGCTGATGAAGTGTTACCATCATGCTCTGTGCCGCATGGAGCATAGGAAGAGCTGGAAGGTTCAGGTCCGAATAATTAGATAGGGTAAACTCACTGGCTTCTGTCTTAAAACATCTCTGGTTTGGATGGCTTTCTGCATGGTATCTCTAACATGCACAGCTAGGGAATGGAGCTGAAGGAAAAGAACAGGTTTTCTTGACTGCTCACCTTGGGATGCGGGAGATGGAGTTCTCTGAAAAACATAATGCTCAGGAACTGCCTTTGTTCCTGCTCAGAGCAGAGTTGCCCAGCATCTCCATGTCACCATGGCCAGCAAGCGAGGGACACATAAATACTGACCTTCTCTGGCCTGCCTTTCCCTCTGCAGTGTCCCACCTGAATCACAGAATCCCAGACTGGTTTGAATTGGAAGGGACCTTAAAGCTCATCCAGTTCCACTAGAGCAGGTTGCTCCAAGCCCCTGTGTCCAACCTGGCCTTGAACACTGCAGGGATGGGGCAGCCACAGTTTCTTTGGGCACCCTGTGCAGGGAAGAGCTTCTGCCTAAGAGCTCATCTCAGTCTCCCCTCTGGCAGGTTAAAGCCATTCCTCTTGTCCTGTCCCTACAGGTCCTTTTCCAAAGCCCCTGTTTTGGGGTAGCTTGGACCTGATGATCATGAAGGTCTTTTCCAACCTGGCTGACTATGTTTTTTGAAATCCAACATTGATTTCACATATCTTAAAGGCAAAAGCAAACTGCAGAACAGGTAATACTGGGAAAGCCACACAAATAATATCATGTCCATGAACATTAAAATAGCCTAAAAAATGGTGGAAAGCAGATCTGTCCCACTTTGGAATAACAGTGTTATCAGAACAATCTAACTTTGGCCACAAGGCTTTGGGCTGCTCAGTGCCTCCAGTGACGCAGCGTGTATTAAAGATTTCTGCTTAGTTACCTGCAGCACTGGCTGCTGGAAAACCATTCCTTAAAAGTTAAACCCAAGCTCAGCAAACTTCGAGCTGGAAACTTTTCTTTCTGTGAGGGCCTGAGAGCAGAGGCCTTAATGCTGCGATCGGTCTAATCCAGAGCATTTGTTGCTGCTAATTATTACGGACAAGCCTTTTTATTGAACCACATCCTTTTATCAGCATTAGGATGCATGAGCCGAGGCTGTTGTTTTAAACGCACTCATTAACCACACAAATCAGCCCTGTTGACAGAGCGCTTTTGAATTAAGCTTCAGCCTGTAGTCATTGGACAAGGAGCAATTTATAATGCCATTAGCAACACTTGCGAAGGTTACAGGCATCAAAAATTGTTCAGCCGTAATTATTCTTAATGGATACAAGGAATAAACTGACGCAGGACAGCTTTTTCATTAGCTTTCAATCAAGGCTGATGGCTTTGAGCAATGTACAGTAAGTGCATTTTGGGGAGAAATAATGATGTTGCAGCACCTTTCATTGGAAAATGCTCGCAGTTCAGAACTTAACTTTTAATAACCTTAATTTGATATAATTAAAAAATCTGATTTGCTTTGAAGATCTTGCAATGAATTGTTTCGGTGCTGCTGGATTAACCCTTTTGCAAGCGCTCATCCCAAACATGCTCAAAACTGAGAATCTTCAGCTCCTTTGCATTCTCGTGGCACACATTGGATTTGTGATTTCCTGCACCCCAAATAACTAGTGCAGGTTTCTAAGGTGAACTTGGGGCACTCAAAGGATAAAGGGAATCCTACAAAGTTTATCCACCCTCCAGAAAGTACCAGCACAGACACAGCAGTCTCCATAAAATGCAGCCATAGCTTCACAGACAGGAGATTTAGGGGGGTTTATCACCTACAAAGCAATAAATCCTGAAACCTTGTGTTCACTCCTCTTCCAGGACAAGAGGGCACACACATCGCAGAATCATGGAATCCCAGGTTGGAAGGGACCTCAAGGATCAGGTGCTCCAACCTTTCTAGGCAAAGCATGACCCAGACTAGATGTCCCAGCACCCTGTTCAGCCGATGCTATGAGAGATCTTTTCACCCTTCCTTCCTTATGCAGCTCAAAGAAAAGAGATAACAAAGAAAGTTAGTCTGAGAGAAGGCAAGAACTCAGTTTGCTGTGCTTAATCATTCTGTGGCTGTCAGCTGACAGGTCAGGATGGGAATCAAGCAGCAGCTTTGCCTCTTAAGCAGTCGAACTGCACCAGAAGCAGCACTTTGCAGGTGTGTCATTCAGAGAGAACAACAGGAAAAAAAGAGGCTTTTAAATATGCTGTGCAGAGAGCTGCTGAGAGCACAGAACGTCTGGCCCAAAGCTAATGAGAGGAAATAACCTGATCCCAACCGGTCAGGAAATGCAAAGACAGGCCTTGAAATCAAATTTGAAATTGGTGGATGCCAATGCAAGTATCAAACAAAGCAGAGATGTCAGATTTGCTTTGCACCAAAGTGAGAGATCGAGGCTGACTTCACATACAGGTGAGTTCCAGCAGTAGCTGTATCAGATTTTATCACACAATTTCTGATATTCAGTGCTTTGTTTAAGCATAAATACTGGGACCAGATTATTACACAAAGTAACATTCCTTAAAAGATAAAGTTTCTTACACGCACACATGGAAACAATGAAAATCAATGGGGGTAAATACGGGCAATTCAGAAACCAGAAAGCAAAAAAGATACCTAAATCTGTTGTATTTTAAAAGTACACCTATTCCCAGAAAATCTTCTCATTTTGTTATCCAATGCATAAAGTTAAAGCCAATTTTGGTCCAAAAAAATCTGATTATCCTTGCAATACTGTGCACCAGGAGTGATGGCTGCCAAAACAGACAAAAGCACAAGAACTGGACCTGTCTGTTTCAGTTTCAAACTACTTCCTTATGAAAGGCTAGCAATACAGGAAAATTACTCAGGGGAAGCACTGCCTTCTACTTCAGTACTTCTTCCTGTTGGTTTACTTGTATCATCATAATTTTGAGTCTCTTGCTCCATCACATTAAGAAACAATGAGGAGCAGAAGAGCATTGTAACAAAACAACTTTTGCTGACCAGAGGAAATACGTAGAGATAAGTTGTCAAATCTCAGCTGTTGGCAAGGCAGATTCTCTAGGACTGATAAGATACTGCTTAATGTGAGTTCCTACTAAAACTCTTTGCATTTACAGTTTACTGTCCTGTGGCAGTGGGATTAATCTTGACACAAATGTGCACTGGGGGGCACAAGAGGTGACACTCATGTTTAAGGAGTGAGGAAGAAGCAGAAGGTAGTTCCATGTTGCAGAAGAATAAATTGCTTAGGGTCTAATAAACTGTGTTTCACTTGGTTTGCAGAGGTCATGTGTATGATGGCATCAACCCCCAGTCCTGGGCTTAGAGCACTCTGAGAGGACAAGTCCTTCCTTCCTCCTTTGATCCTCCCCTTTCTCACGCTGGGCCACCCTTGCTGCTATTATCCCACACTTTCCCTACTGACTCCCAAATCCCCATTTTCTTTCCCTTAGACTGCAAGATCTAAGGTTTATGCTTAACCCAGTGAACCTCTTTTCCGATGCCACACACATGCTCCCACTGACAACTTCCCAAACCATTCTTTCTGTAGAGACAGATGAATTTCTAAGAGCAACACTGAGATTAGACTCCAACCTTACTGCATGTATCATCAAGGACCAGCAATAATCTTGCTTCCAGTCTCTATTTTTAGAACAATCCATCTCACTTTTTAATGACTGACCTTGAAATTACTCCTCAGGAGCACTATGGGGGTTTGTTTCTGTCACCTTAGTTCAGATACCAGATTCCATGCAGAGCAGTTCCAATCACACTCACAAATACTGTAATTCTGACACTTGGCGACATGGTTTTGGCAGTTGTCCCTCTACTAAGAAGTCATTAAAGTAAACTGACATGTTTAATGGCATTAAATCAAGGTAGAGGGAGCTACATTCTCCAATTTTTTAATACATACTCGTGTACCGACACACATACATGATCAAAAGGAAGTCTTGCTAAATGAAGCACTGGCTCTGCCATCCTCACTTGCATCTAGATTGCAGATTGATCACTGCTTGGAATGCACAGACTTCAAAACAAGCAGAAAAGACAGACAAGTTCCCAAAAAGCAATAGTAGGTAACTGCATTTCTACCCAATTGCTGAAACTTTGGTGGGGTAGAAGGCAGGGGGGAGTAAAAAACCAAATCAGTATTTCAATACATTCAATACGAAGTGTTAACAAGTCATGAAAAGTGATTTTGTACAGAAGGATCTATTTGCTAATGAATTCCCTGGGCTTCACAGTGATTCCAACACATTGCAGCCTTCCTGAAAACACTGGTTCCATTTTTGGTTCCTGCTTGAGTTCATGTTGGTAATAGTGATGTTGCCCCTCAGTGGAAGAGCCAAATGGTGAGGTTTTCATTTAGGGGGTTCTTTTCAGGTTTATGCTCAGAGTTTAAACTATTTCTTGCTTTAATAAAATAAATGCTGAAGTCCAGTTACAACAACACCCTCATGTCTGATTCTAATGCTACCCTCAGCTCCAAACAATGGATGGGATAAAGGTCCTGCTCCAGTCTATTAGAAGAATTTAATGACCACTAAAAGGCAAGCAGAGATTTGTATCACTTGGTTGCTCAGTGGCATTGTTCCAATCTTCACCCAGTCTTCGCAGTGGAGAAGCAGCATATTTCTTTTAAGTAAAATATTGCTGGGAACTCAGTGCTTCAGCAATTACCTCTGAAACACATTGTTTTCTCAAAGCCATTAACATGTCAGATCATGGCAGTGCTTGACATCCAAACACGCCTTGGAGGGCTGCAATTCAATTTAAGGATCACCTCCTCTGAACAGGCCAACCTGCAAATTTCACAAAATCAGAGTGAAATTCTCAGGGCACACTTTGATCATGCTGCTTCCTAAATTAAAAACAAAACTCTAAGTGTTAAACATCTTTAACAAGACATTAAACCTCAGCCATAATCCAGGAAGGGTCCCTTAATGAGTAATGACATATGTTGTGCAGGCAGTTATCTCCTAATGTTCAAGGCTGAAACAGTACGGTGGAATGGCACAGCGTTCAAAAGGGATGTATCATCACTAATGAAAGGATAATTTGAAGCTGCTCTTCTGAGTACCCCAGAGGAGACTTTCCACTGCTGCAGGATGGTGAAGGATTCAATGCTCCATCTCATCACACACTTTAAAGAGGAATGGGAAGTGACAACGTGATAGAACAAAAGCTGAGATAGAGACAAAAAATGGGCCAGGTCATTAGGAGAGTCCCTAAAAGGAATCTTCTTTTGCTCCCCAAAGTAAGCCTTGGTGAAATTAGACATATCTCTTTACAGCTCCTCCCTTCACCCAGCTGAGCACTGAAGGGAGCATGGCATTGGCACAGGCCTTGCTTCACACAAAATATCGCAGAAGAACATGAGCTAGGGGAGGGGTGTGGGAAGTGACAAGTGAGGGCCATGCTCAAAGCAGGGAAGGAATCCAGCCACTTTTATGAACAAAATAAATAGGAAACTCTTCAAATTAGGTTTTGAAGCTGTTCCTCCCCTTTCTTTGCACTGCCTTCTTCTAACATGTTATGCCATTATGTTGGGAAGATTATAATCTCTACAGGGTGAAAGAAAGGGGTGTAAGAATATTAACTATCATGATGAAGAATGTACCAGGTGTTCCAAAATAGCAGGAAAACAGGGAAGTGAATGTGAGCAGGCCAGTTTAAATGAAAGGGATCTCGGTTCTCTTCTCCCATTCCAGAATAAATCCCAGTTTTCTTACTGAAGCCTCCATCTCTCTCCATAAGACTAACGTGCATTAAAGCTTCCCAGAGTTAGCTATATTAATGTCACACAACATGAGGAGTCCTGGATGAGAAAGAAATATGACCGAGTTAACAACTGCAATACCTGGGATTTGGGATGATTGTGTGAAATTCAACCTCCAAACCCAAAGTGGGTTTGGGGACGTTGTGGGCAATTTTTGTGCCTGTTTTTGGTTGGTTGGTTGGGGTTTGGTTTGATTTGTTTCTAGTCAATTCCCAGTTTCCTCCATGACCGCCTTACTTTAAGCAGGGGAGAGGAACCTCTTTTTACACTGCGTGGTGTTCAGCATTCACCCCCTCCCAAGTGGAGAAACAGCAGGAGGGCTTAAACACTCACAGGGGCAGAAAAAAGGACAAGAAAACCATCTTTGTTCCAGGCAGACAGTACGAGGTCACGTTACTATGGTAGCATGAACCATTTCCCCTCATTCTAGCTCATAGTTCAACTTTGCCCATAGTTTATTCCCTGGGAAGCCTAATCCAGAGTTCAGGTTTGTGTATGGGGGGTTAGAGGTCAACAGCAATATGACAATGGCCTAGTCAAAGGAAAAGAAAGCTATGATATAGCAGAATCAAAGAGTCGGTTCACCAACCACTGGGGGCTGGCTTGGACAGACAGGTTAGAATTCATCCCCCCCCTTTAGCCTCAAGTTCCTGATTTAGCTATTTTGTGCTCAGCATACAGAAAGCCTGACTGGTGAACAATAAAGATGACACTGGAGCAAACAGTAAAAGATGAGAAGACGGTGCTGATGGGAAAACTGCGGATTGTGTGCCCAGTGCTGTGTGGTAACTGCTAGCAGAAACACTGTCACATTTACAGGCATCTTAGCCTAATGCAGTTATTTATCCTGCACTGTTCCTTATAATTGTGATTGTAATGGGATACAACTTCTCCACACAGAGGCTGCAAGGCCAGAAGCAGGAGTTTCTGAACAAACACGTCTATGTGTGTGCATGGACCTGTGTGTGTG
Organism: Coracopsis vasa; assembly: GCA_026283785.1. NCBI lineage: Eukaryota > Metazoa > Chordata > Aves > Psittaciformes > Psittacidae > Coracopsis > Coracopsis vasa. The sequence goes on along the minus strand of JANHGB010064749.1, from coordinate 7,166 downwards.
TGTAAATTCTCCAGTAAATCACAAAATCCTAGCCTGGTTTGTGTTGGAAGGGACCTTAAAGCTCATCCAGTTCCAACCCCTGCTACGGGCAGGGACACCTTTCACTAGAGCAGCTTGCTCCAAGCCCCATCCAACCTGGCTTTGAACTGTGTTCTCAATATTCGCAGGCATTAGTCCAAACTAAAAGGTTTACTTTTCTCTTACACAAGGCTACAAACACTTTCATCCTCCAACTAAACAGTCTGAAATACCTTTCAAATCCAGCAGCACATCACTGAACAGCTCAAATGATGAAGAGAATTCTACTAATGTCTCAAATATGGGAGAACACCATAACAACATGTCCTTAACTATAAGCCTACAGGCAGTACTCTTTCTGGACAAGGGGGAATTGCTACTGCATTACACTAAGAAACATCCCCAACTAAGGAGGAATGTAATGTAAGGACACTGAATACAGTAAACAGCTGCTGTTGAAAAGCACTGAATTTATTAAGATAAGACACTGCAGAACTGTCCCCTTATGGTGAAGCATTGATTTAAAAGACCACTTCAGTCTCACTGGAGCTCAGATATTTAAGTGATATTTAGTTTTTCAGCAGCTCACATTACAAGGACTTCTTCCACCCCTTCCCCAATATCCTTTCTTTACTATGGGATACACATTAAGGTATTCATTGAATTAAGCCATTTAACCTCCACTGAAATCCCATCAGGAAAAATCAATCCAGACTGGGCTTTACACTACAGCAACTGAATCATGGTACGTACCTGAGCTAGATAGCCTAAAGTTGTATCAGGTACCTCCACCTGGCACTGTAATCACTTCTTGCCATGCGCAAGGTAGGATGCTGTGGGATGAAAGGATCTTGTAGCTTATCCCACTAAATGTTTTAAGGATGTTTTATCAATTCCTGTAGCCACTATGCATAACAGAAGGATGAAATCAGCTGAAACAGTTTTAAATCTCTCTCTGGTCAAGCCATAAACCAAAGGTAATTGATGTAGCTCTGGGGCCAAATTACCTTCAGAAGGATTGGATTTATTTAGTGAACATGCCAGCTGCACAGAAGTCAGCAGGAAGAATTTATTGATTAGCCATCGACAGCACTGTGTCACCCATGTGCACCGTATTATTGATCAGGACTCTGGGTCCATGTGCACCTCAAAGCTATTGTCTCCTATGAGTGAACAGCACAATGGCTTTTGGGGAGAGGCAGGACTGGAGAATACCAAAGACATAAAAAGTCTCCATGACAAAGGGCCCAGGGCAGCTGGGCTCAATTCCTACACTGAGAGAAGCAGAGCTAATCCACTAATCCTGACCAGAGCGGGATAGAGCATGCCTGCCACCCAAGCTGAGCTCCAGAAAGATTCCTGTACAAATAAAGCAGCGCCTTTCCCTTTGACATCTGAGGTCATGGGTGTTATTTCATCTGGCACTGGCTGGGAGTAGTAGTTCTTTTCATCATGATCATTCTTTTCTACTGCAGGATGAGTCTGCTCTTTTCACAGCACTGACTGACAAGGATGTACTTTCAATTTCTCCCCGATTTTGAGGAACACAGGATTTAGGAGGTGAAGCAACTGGGTACTCCAAGAGGCTGCTTCCAGCTTTTTGTTGCACTTAGAAGTGGTTTTGCTACACTGCATTTTTAAAAGTAAATGATGGCAAATAGATCCATTTTTAAGAATACACAAAGCATGCAGTTTTACCTGAAGTACCTAAAGGTATGTTAGGGGATTGAAATGCAACAAGAACCTGCTTTAGCCATTGCTACAAGTCTTCAAATACTGTTAGCTTTGATACAACTTTTAAAGAACCCCCTCTGTGTTGGAGGGCACTTCTTAGTCCCATTTCTGTGCTACAGTCCCTCACACAGTTAGTTACACAGTAAGTGTTTCACTTTAAAATCTAAACCTTTATGTTCTAAGGCAATTGCTGGCATCTCTCAGGTGGTCTGATTCATTATACACCTGGAAAAGCTGCCTATCATGTGTATTCTGTTTAATGAATTAGGACTTAAGCAGGACTGTCAGGGGAAAAGCTCATCAAAGATCTATACATTATTTTATTAGCAGTAAGAACGTTTCTCAAACAAATAGCATCATCCGTGCTTTCAGCACCTGCAAGTGTCCTGGCTACTGACCAAGAGTCTGAGGGTTGTATTTAACCGGCATAAATTAGAGTTGATTGCAGTTACTTTCCTCATTAATACATTGAGTACTGATTAATACTTGGTAATACACAGAATGGCCTGATGCATTTCTATGGGTCTGAACACAGGCTTCTAAAAACAAAACTCCTGTTCCAAAGTGCTCATTTGCAACACAAAGGACAACTGATCTACACCCCAACACAGTCTTTGGTTGTAAAGGAGAAGAAATACCTTAGTTCCTACAGGATACATCTTCATTTTAAACCTTAGGGGGAGAGACGTGAGCTACTTCCATGGTCCCTGTCTGGTTTCATTACAGATGCTTCAGGGAAAACTTGTGGCACTTTAATACCCACTCACAGGTCCTGGGACCTGGATCTTCAGCACTAACACCTGGTTGCAGTCAGCAAAAGATCACTGTCAAGGATTAGAGGAGCAAGCTAGTTTCTTCCTGCCTATACTGGACAGATGGAAGAAGCTTATTCAACACAACTCATCTCTCATTTCAATATGACACTAAACATTATCTACCAGCATATTTATTGCTTACATAGATGTGAGTTATTCACATGGAAAATTGATTTATCTATCAGATAATTAGTAAACTTCAATAATTGCAAAACCCTCTTAGCAATCAGTTGACATTTAATTAACATACAATAACTGTCTTATTAAATCTCCATTAAATACCTGTTGAAGTTAATTAAAACCCATATGTGGGATTCCACCATTCCTGGGGAAAGCACACTGCAGTTCAAAAATAAGAAGCCTGGAAGCGAGTTGCTTATTTCTATTGCACTGAGTTGCTCTTGTCTAAGGTAAGGACAGAAGGATGCTTCAGATCTTAACACTTTCTGTTTATTGTAAAAACAGGACATGAAAAGCAAAAATGAAAAAGCATGGAAAGCTTTAAGTTGCCAATTCCTTTCCCTCCTGCTGTGACTGGCATCAGTTCAGTCTTAAAAACACCGAGCAAAGTTCTCCTTTCTTGAATCAAGCAAATACCTCCCCAAGTTCACTAGTGGAGTATTTTGCATGAGTAATGTCTAAGCAGTTTCAGGGATTTGGCCCAATATCTGTGAAATGTGAACCTGGCCTAAGCATTTCTGAGGAATTCTAGAATTCAGAAACATAAGGATGAAACAACTGCAGTGGGAAAGCTGAAGGCAGCACTGGCTCTGAAAGCCTCTCTTCATGGAAAGCTATGTACATGGTCACAGAACAGATAAACACTGTAAGAAAAGAGGATGTTAAATCTCAGAGCATTTAACATAAGAAATTTGGAACCTATTTTCTCCCCATATTCACAGAGAGAAGCCCATCCAGTATTGCTCAAGGAAACCCAGTGCCCATCACTTCTGAGCTGCTGTGGGCCTGGCTCCTTTTCCTGCTCTGAGTCATTAGGCAGAATAAATTCTATTTGGGGTTTGCTTCTACTCGGCCCACTGGGAGACCCTCGCAAAAAGAAACATTTAAAAAGGCAAAACCAAACTGCCCTTTTCCTCTTGCAAGAGACAAAAATGCAACCATTGAGCATTACTGCTTCATTTGCAGCACACTAACAACTCCTAGCAAGTATGAGCTCCTTTAAAATCGAAATCCAAACCATGCATGTTGCTTTCGAAGTAAGTCAAAGTCAGAATAAAGTCAGATCACTGAAAACATCAACAATAAGAATGTGGAAATCCACCTCCTTGTTGCTGACCCTGCCTTATAGTATTCAGGACTTCTCTTCTACATACAGTAATTTTCTGAACACCTAAGCAGATGTATAAAAGTGAAATCAAATGACTGCCTCAGACTTGACAGAACTGCTGAACTAAGAACCACGCATTGTCCTCTAGTAAAGGGCATCACCTTGAGAAGATAAAGGTTTGTAAATGTTGCTCTAAAAGTTAATATTCTCTGCTATTGGCTCTTATATGCATTTACAGAGGTAGTAATAATGATCTTCAAAGCACGATGTTGCCTAATCGTGTTTCACACAACCTTTACAAATCAGAAATCACTGTTAGCAGAAACACAGATTTATCCCTATAGAGGTACTAATGTGTATCTAAAAAGGGAGCCTGGTTTTGAAAATAGCAAAATAGATACTAAAAAGGAAAACAAACCTCTAATCAGACAGAAAAAAAGGTCTAAGAGCAAGGGGCAATACTCACAGAGATTGAGGGATGTTCAGGTTATAATGAGAGCACATGAGGCATTATTCGTGACTTAACTTATTTTAGTCTGAGGTCCCTGAATAATTAACCTGCTTTGTTTCAATACATTTAAATGTCCATATCCTACTGCTTAGGAAAGTAGAATGTGCTCTACAAAATACATAGTCACTCTGCTTCCAGAGCTGTACAGAGTGCTATGAAAAATGCTAATCGGGAGGATTCTTGGGATTCAAGTATTTTGCTCAAAATTAACATTGCTTTAGTAAAACAGTTAATTTTGAGAGCACGTATTTTATCCTAAAGAATACAATTTTTATGGGTTTATACTGATGTGGCATCCAATTTCTTGTTTATTAAAAAAACAGATCAGACAGATGCAGTTATGTTATAAAATTATCGCTATTTAGAAACTAAGTGGTTTAAAATGGATAAACGGTTGTACAATATCAAATGCAATTATATAAAGATTTGAGTACAGCTAATAATACTTATTACTAGTAATAGCATCAGTAATTAGTAATACTGATAATAATTTTAATAATACTTATTAACACTTATTAATAATATTAATTCATGATCACTGATAACACGTGACTGAAAAGGCTAATGGAAACAGAAGCTGAGGTAAAGGGCTTGTATTTACACACCCTTTCCAGTCGCACCATGAAGGATACTGCAAATGTCTAGCATTTCACTTGATGTTATATCCTATTATACTTTAAACCATGCCTTTCTAATTCTGTTTTTCTTCACGGCTGCATCTCTGCAATACAAACCTGTTCTCTTAACTATTAAGAAATATTCCTGTTGCTGGAAATTCATCTGTCATTTTACAAATCTTTTTCAAAGGGAGAAATAACAGGTTGTCTCAGTGAAAGAAAATAACATAGAAACAAAAATAGTATGCTCTTTGCTCCCATAGGGACAAACCAAGTCATGTTTACCTCTGACGTGATAAACAAAAGATCAGCAAGGATTAGAACTAATGGCTCTGTAAATAGTATATTCATAAGAGAGGAATCCTGCTGGAATTGCAAGAAAATTGTACCCAATTTCAGCTGCCAAGTTTTGAGGAACATCCTGGTTTTTTTAACTCCGTATTTATGGAGCAGTGGATGATGGCAGCACCTCCACCATCAGCATCATCATCTTTATACAGTATTGCCAGGATTTCTTCTGAAGAATTATTAAGTCTCCCATGCGGAAGCAACTAAGGCAGATTCCACAGAGGCCATTTGCAATGACAGCCATATTTCTGAGAGCACACAAATGTATTTATGTAGCACTCAAATCTTGGGCAGAGGGACTACATACCTGTTGCTCAATATTCATTTCTCTCCAGCTGTGGGTCAAAGGCAGGAGAACAACACCTAAAGCACAGCTTTACACAGATGTAATTCTTGAGAACCAAAGACATATGCCTGTTGGCTATACCTGGTACACCGAAGCATCCGGTCTGGGATTTGATGATTCAAGTTAACCTTACAGCAGAGCAAAAAAGTAGCCTGAAGTCTATCTAACCAAGCCTGACTTGGCTAAAAGGGTGAGCAACAGGGAGCTCAAAGCAGGAATGTCCTTCAAACACCTGCAGGTACTCAATGAAAAGTGGAAAAATGTGAGATTCAGTTCTAGCAGGCACAGTCTATTTCATTTTTCCTCTCCTTATGTAAGATATGTAAGTTGAGCACAGTCCGAGCTTCTTGCTTTCCTGCAATGTCAGATGATTAATAATCAGACATACTCAAAACCAACCCAAACCCACCCAGTTGTGTAAAACCTTACAACACAGCCCTGCATTCACCACAGATGGACACAAGGTCTTCTCACAGCACTTGCAATGCAATTACCATTCACACTAAAGAAGAAAATTCCCCCAATAGAGGATGTAAAGATTACAATCTAAATACAATGTTGTCAGTTGAAAGAAATGAAAGTAGAGTATTGAATGTTCAAAATTGTGTTGAATTAGATAAGCAAATCCCATGTAGACTTTGTTAATGATTCATAATCAGCTAATAAGCTCATCTCTAGTAGAATAATGATCCATGGACCTGTTAGCTCATTTATCACTATGTTTTACAACACCGGCAAAGAAACTAATTAAATCCCAGCATCATTACACAGAATTCCTTTTAATAGAGATACAATGATGCACTAGAGGCTACAGATTACACTGCAAATTGTACCAAGAGATTCCGGACAGCGAGTTTTAATTAACATGTTAGCAAGAAGCTGCTCACTTCAATAATAACCAACTAGGAACCATCTGCACACTCAAAAACGTTGGAGGAAGGAGAGAGGAAGGAAAGCAGCACTGTGTGAGGTATTGGAACTGTAAACTCTTTCTATCCAAAGCAAAAAGCTGTTGCTGTTCACTGGCTGCATTCATTATCCAACAGAAATCAGGAGAACTCTGGCTCCAGATCGGTGTTGAAGATGCTGGCAGGGGCATGAAAACCATATTACCAATAACTAAAGTCCGTGCAACATTACCACTAGGCCAGTGCATCTCTCAGAATATGGAAAGAGTTCATCAAGCAGAGTCCAACACTTTGTTACCTCATTTTACTCACCGATGGGTAACTGCCCTGTTATGCAAGCAAGAGAAGAGGACTTTCCTCAAGAAATGAAGGAATAACTTACAGATAGCACAGACAGAACAAAGACTGAAATAATCGAACAGTCCACCAACACCAGTATTCAAAGTATACTGGTATTAGGAAGAACTTCTTCCCTGTGAGGGTGCTGAGGCACTGGCAAAGGGGGCCCAGAGAAGCTGTGGCTGCCCCATCCCTGGCAGTGTTCAAGGCCAGGTTGGATGGGGCTTGGAGCAAGCTGCTCT
>JANHGB010064745.1:8980-37113 GCA_026283785.1 Coracopsis vasa | reverse complement strand
AAGATCATCCCAGATTTGCATACAGTTTGCCTATAGCTGTACATCTGTCGACTGTTTTCACAAATTTAACTCTAATGGAAAGATTGCATCTATCAGAAGTCATCTCTGGGAAATTTTACATCTCCTGTAGCAAGTGACAGGAAAAAGATGACCTTTCCAATGAACTGCTTATAACTCACGGCAAGGAAAAAAATTAGATCTCTTGCATGCTGTAATACGCGATACAGTTATTTGCCTCGAGCAAACTAAAAATTAAATGGCAGAACCAGCTGGTTACAGATGGTAGTGTGAAAAGTTCACCTCCTCCTTTCTCAGCTGCTTAGCTGCAAGAGTCTTAGTCAACAAAGCAAATGATTATTTGTACTTACTCTGCTCAGATTAAAAAGGATAAAATCTAAAAATGAATCCCTAGACTTCACTTCAAGCAATAACATACAGTGTTCCAACAATGGAGGAAACAGCTTTGATGAAACATCAAATGGGGTAATGAAAAAGACCTGAGATGAGCTTGACATGAATATCGGGCAAAGTTTACATTCCAGGAAAAGGAACTCAAGCCCTGCCTTTATACCTGACCTGCTTTTTAATACAGTGTGTGGATGTGTATTGCTGGCTGATGACAAAATAAAGCAGAGGATATTTGCCAGCCAGGAAAATGTATATTCAGCTGATCTCCCATTGATTCTCTGTGCCGAGTGGGTCACTGAGAGGGCTGTGGAACCACAAAATGTGAAATGAAATACAAAAGATAGCATGAACTGGAGCAACAATGGAAAAATTTTTTTGAATATTTAAAATTTATATTCTTCCTCTGATAAGGGAAAAACTGGGGCTTAAGCAAACCTAACCAAGAATTAAAGGAGAAATATTGTATAATGACAGGAAAATGGCATTAAGATGTAGGTGGCATAAATGAACGTTCATGCTCTGTCTCTGCTCAGCGTTCTTAGCACCTAAGACAAAAAAACAATCCCAGCACTCCTTCAGGAAGAATACATTAAGATTAAAAGTGAAACACAGAAAGGACTGAAAAAAACCCTTAAATTAGTTCAAACTTCCCGTCTCGACAACCTGTATCACAGATGCATTTAAGAACAGTGCAAATCAGCCAACTCTTTATCTTCCTTTTTTTTTTTTTTTTAAACCTTGAGATTTGCAGCTGAAGCATAAAAGCCAGAAAGCTGCAGGATTATCTCAAATGCTGAAGTAAAAAGTCTTCAAATCAATTTCAAAACAGATAGAGAAAAAGGCAATTTCACAACTAAGTGCTTAAGCACTGACAACATTGTTCTAACACAAGCAGATGAACAGTACAGATGTAAAATTATAATCAAGTTTCTACACACAAATAAAGCACAGGGGAAGAGCTAGAAGTGGTACTTAAGGATGGTGATTGTGACCTAATGTGTATAATTAAACCACTTAAATTAACTCAGCTGCCTTTGCTCTTCTTACAGAGAAATGGAAAGCAATAGGTAATAGTTCCACACTGAGTAAAGAATTTATTAGAACATCCCTCCCCAAAACTGCTTTGTCTTCATTAAAAGAATAATAAGAAAAAGAACTGCTCTGAGTGAAGAATTTCTAACTCTACAAAGTTAAAAGTTTTAAGATACCTACTCCAAAAAGCAGTTATTTGGCAAAAAATTGCTGCCTTTTCTGATTTGCTGTGACATATAACAGTAATGAATGACAGCTGGTTTTTTAACTTTAGGACCGTGTAAGATGTAATGCACTGATCACATGAGTTCAACTGAAAAAAATTCTAATATAGCTGCAAATAGTTTCCTTTTTTCTAAACATGTAACTGGAAAAAAAACCAAACCCAACCCCCCTCCCCCCCTTTTTTTTTTTTTTTTATAAATTGCATCTTTTTAGCCAGCAATAACAAAATGCAGCAAGGATATCTTAACTTAAAAGTCAAACAAGGTTTTGAATTGAAAAGAAGCAAAAATAGAAGTCAATGTTTCTATCCATATCCTTTTTTTGATCTTGGAGACAAAGTACCAAACCAGCTTCCACGCTAGCCTACACTCAAAAATTGCTGCAGGTACCATGAGTAATGCCAGCATTGATGAAAAGATCATGAACTTCTTTTCAGGGGCAGTTTTCTGGTTACCAATCCACAAAATTCACACAAGTCACCACAGGCAAAATTCCAGGTCAAATAAAGCAGAAATAAGGGTGTTCAAAATGTAAATGATCTTTGTTACCAATTTTTCACATGACGTCAAATAAAATGCAGAGGGAAAATGTCATGATATGGTCTGATAACACATGGCAGAAGGGAGACAGACTCCCACCATATAATGGTACCTTTACTATCCTCCTGTTCCAGTCTTATCTCTGCTTTGGGAATACAACTTTATAGCATTCTATTTCTTATTAAATTTTATTTCTTGTAATAAAATTTGAAGTCAACAATAACAAAACTTGCTCTTTACCATATCCCTGCTGACCCAATTATCCTCTGAAGAGGTACAATCAGTTACTATGGTTATAAATATTCATGTAATGGAAGGCATTAATATTCAGAAAAAGGAAATTCACAGACTTAATTCTAATCCTCATGAAAGTGAAAAATTACAAAAATGATGAATGAATAAATAAGCAAAAGGTAAGGGTTTGCAGCATATTCTGTAAGTTGTTTGTCATCAAGCTTCAGCCCCAGAGGTTAAATAAATGTACATGCAATCCTCCTGTACATCGGCATTATCTAAATGTTGTTCTGAGTGCCAATTGATTTTCACCTCTTGGGGACCTATCAGGCCATTTGTACAGCACGCATAGACACAGCACAGATTTCTTTGAGACATCTCGGCAGAGCAACCTGCTTATTTGTGCATACATGTACGCATAAGTGCACATATACTTGCATGGGTGTGTGTTCATTTGCAGAACTATTATTTAACTATGGAACTTGCTCCAAATACAGAGGACTTTAATTAACCTTTTCCTATCAGACACATTAGATAGGGAGCCAAAACCAAAATAATACAAGTAGTCTCCAAAAAAGTCTGAGTAAACATCCTGGAAAAAGGAGCACTCATAGTACCCATGTTACATAATTTTCTTTTTTAAAAAGCGAAACTGTGTGGGCTGTCAGAAAATTATAACATGTGACGCATCCATTTCAACATAAATGTAATAACTGTTAACCAAACACACCCCCCCTTCTTGCAGGAACAATTTCCAACTCATATGTAAAATGTATTGGATTACATATTATTACACGTATTATACAATATATGACTTGTTCAGTAATTTCTAGCTCCACATTTACAACTCGAATTAAATAACCTTTGTCAAAAAAGTTACTCATTCTCTCCTTTAAATGTCCCTCGTAAAGGCCTGACATAATTTTTCCAATATAGTATTATTTTTAACTTAACATATCTTTTCATGTACTACTGTATTAAAAAATTATTTACTCGCACAATAAAATCTGTTTATACTCCTTTCAGATCTCCTATTCAGGTTTCTTATGCTAGATACACTAAGGCAAATAACCTGTAGAAATCTTTGGTCTCTTTACATTGTGAGGTATACTGTAATTTAGAGGAAAAAAAAAAATATCTGTAGAGGAAATTAGTATATACAGGATGCTGTTACTTTTCACGATTACAGCTTGCCTGTATATATAAGGCCATCTAAATTTAAAATTATACACATAACTTCAGTTACAACATTATAGCTTAATCTGAAGCAAGCAATTGCATTTTGTAAAATAAATTAATACTTCATTTTAAGGAGCTGTAAAGAAGCCCAAACATCTACAGCATGCCAAGTCATTAATGCACCAATTTGTCATCTCTTTTCTCACAAGCTTTGATCAACTTCTTCCATCTTCTCAATTTGCCTCCACATAAAACTGTTTAACATGCTACAAACAGCATTATACACGAGTGCTCCTACATTTCCTGTCAGACACATAGAGCAAGAACCTGCTCTTCAACCGTTAGAGCATCTTCTCAATGGAAGCAGCATTTTCCATCACAGACAAGCCTTCTGAAATTTAAGTGTTTTCTTCTAACACTGCCTGTCAGACAGAAGAAAAATAATTATTGAAAAACAGTTTGCATGTCTGATTTTTCTTGTCCTATTTTATAGGTTAATATTAAATATGAAAATCAGAAATCTTTTTGAAAAACTGAGAAGTTAAAAGCTCAATTTTTTTCCCATTCCAACTGAATGCAGATTACTAAGAAAGCAAGCATAATAGTGTGTGTAGTATGACTAAAATGATTAAGTACAATAATTACCAGACAATTAAGCTAGCATATAAAGGAAAAACATAGGAAACATATCAACACTAAGCCTACTTAGTTCTAAACAAACAATTCCTTTCTTTCGGGAATTCCCCTCTCCCTCCCCTTCTTTTAACACTAATTATTCTGGGAAGCCATTCACAAACTTAGAGGGTGTGCTTCACATTTTCTATTCTATTACCTGCTGAAACAAAGAAAACTTTCATTTCCCGCTGCCTAAGTTTTATTTAGTGCATATCAGTAACAGGAAAACACTTTATATGTGTCTAACCCAGGAGACTAATGAAGGATAAAACACTTCTTCAGGTATATAGATTATGTTCCACTAGAAAACAGGCACAATCCAATATATGAAAAATATGCCTAGTTGTTTTATTGTAAAACCCAAGAATGCTGCCAAATACATTGTTCCTGGCTATTTCACACTGCTTTTCTACAATTTGCTTTCCTTTAAGGAAACAAAATAGCATTAATTTACATATAATTTAATACATACAGGTGACAGGTGTCAGCCTTTTCATCTTTACGAGCCAAATAAAGAATAAATTTAATCTCCACTGAATGCAAGAGAAACAACTTTACAAAACTTCATGTACACATTCATTCACGCATAATCTAACCAATATGCACTAGATCATATAGGCTCACGTAATAGACCATGTATAGCTCATGCTAGGCTCATGGTCAGATCATACTAGGCTCACATAAGATAGAAGGGGAAATAATATAAAGCTACAGTTAAAAGAAAAATTACTCTACCTCTTTACTTTTAAGCACTTGGTATTTGGGGCTCTGGAGATCTTCAATGCTTTCAGCAACTGGCTTATTCAGTGTTTCTGGCAGAAGGAGAGTCAGAAATCCCGCTGACAGTCCAGTGATTCCAAACACCACAAACGGTACAGAATGACTAAGAGATTTCTAAGAACAAAAATTCATAGTAAAAAGCCACCATTATTTCCTGCTCTTAAAATATATGATGCATATGAGCTCCAGTCAAAACCAGAAGACTACAACTTTTCACTCTCGCAATCTGTGCAATTATTCATATACTGGTAGAACAAAAAACCCCAATAAATGTCATTTCACAGAAACAGCCCCGTACCAAAGTTTTGTTTACTAAAAGAACTCAGATACTGAGTGAGCTTTAGCAGTATTGAATGTATTGTGACAATCGTTTCACTAACAGATTAAATATTAAACACAGAACATTATCTAATTTCCACAAAGGATAGAATTCAAGGTATTTCTAAACATCTTGTTCATTAATTCTTGAAATTGAGTGGATGTTATTTAATTTTTCATAAAACAAATCTTTTTCAAGAAAAAAATTAGCAAAGTGCTTTTGAGACAATTTAATAAATCTGAGTTACATTGTAAGTAGAAAATAATCTTACCATAGATGGCACAAATGGAGCCAAAATGCCTCCAAATCTGCAAGACATGGAACAGACACCCAAGCCAGCATTTCTGTTTTGAACAAAGAATGACAGACTTGTAGCTTCAGAATACACAGCTGAATCATGTATGAACATGTGGTGGCACTGCCAGAACCAATTTACACTTTATTTTTTAAGTTATCAATAGCCTTTATTAAAAAAAAGTTTTTCAAAGGCCTCCACCAGTTATGCTGAAGATTTCCTAAGAGTACCTGCTAGCAAGGTGAATCAAACCCTTTCAGACCCCCACAAAGCCACCCTGTTGTGCAATCCTTCACAAAAGTTTGAACAAAAAGAGAGGTTTTCAACCTGCGGTATAGGGCAATTTAACTGGACATCCCTGTGCTGGATGGGGCATGATTTCAAAACCTGGCAGGATCTTCAGACAGAAGATCCTGAATGCTACCTCTAGCTCAGGCTGTCAGTAGCAGCCTCTCTTCTGCTGCCTCAGGTTGCACAGATGAAACAGCAGTGCTTACCTCCAAACAGAAACTAATTAATTGCCAGTGTGAAGCTTGCAAACATCTGGCCAGATGTGTCACTAGAGGGGCTGCTGAATTCTGTACTCCCTTCAATTATCAGCCAAGTTTAAAACAATCCCATCTAGACTGTGATAATCAAAGCATAAGTTAGAAGAGCAGGAGCCTCTTCAAAGATCCTCTTCAAAGAAAGTTAAAAAAAAAAAATTGCTGATAAATACAGAAATCTTCCATCTCTGTATCATTCCTAAATATGGTATTTAAGAGCCCCTTCAGAGACTGTCATTGGCACCAGTCATCACTGAGACAGCAAGAACCAGCTCACAGTGGCTGTTCTCCTTACATGTCTCAGTTGCTTCCTCTCATTCATCATCATCATCCTCAGTTATACCACTGAGCTGAGCTGCTTTGGCTCACCCTGTTTCCTTTTCCTCCTCCAAAGACAGGAAGACAGTAACAGGATTAAAGATGACAAGCAGAGAGGTGACATGGGTCACTAGTATACCAAAACCACCCACCTGCACATCCTTTCCTAATGGCTCTTTGCACAGGTTAAAGGAAGCACATGACAATGAGGAACTTTGAGTGACTTTGCTGTAAAAATAAACAGACAAAGCAACCTTCTCTCTTATCAGGTCGCCTTGGGAAAAGGAAATTCACAACCCACACTTCCTCACATTAAGGCAACATTAACCCGAACCCCAAAAGACAAGGTCAAGCATCTTTCCCTGGCAACAAAATCCCTGAACAGATGACACATCAGTCTGCATGTGAACCATTCGTTTAGAAGCATCCTTCCCACAGACCCTAAGCCTGTCCATATCCAGAGATAGAGAATTCCACAATTTGGGTTATGCAAAAATTTTTGTGTCCAAAAGAAAAATGCATTATTGCCCAAGAACTACTAGCAAGTATTCTTGAGATGCTGCACTGCCAACATCTGACCACTCACCACCTAGTCTTACCTTACTGCCCTGGTTTCACCACTCTCACTAGAGCACCTGACTGACTGACTGTATGTGCTCCTACAATCCCATGGAGCACCCTGCTAAGCTAATGCCAGCCAAAATAGCTCTACAACCAGGGTAATCACAGCTCTGCTCAAGCCAGTTATTCCTGCTGCAGCTACCTGCCAAAGAACACATGCCATGTGGCACTCCTCAAGGGGCATTTCAGCAGAAAAAAACCTGGGGGTTGTTCCTTGTAAGGACAACCAGAGATCAAAAGGGCAAGTATTTTAAGGGAGTACAAACTTTACCTACTACCACTGACATTAAGTGAAAACACAATAGTTTCCCCACTGTGAAAATAAGCAAATGAGCTTTCCAAAACTACCCTTAGACAGTCCAGTGGCCCCACTCCAGTTTCACTCATCACATACAAGGATGTCATCAATCATTTTCGCATGCGGAAAAGACCCCCTAAAAAAAAAAAACCCCAACCAACCAAAAAAACAACAAAAACACCACCCCCCCCGAACCCCAAACAAATAACAACAAAAAACAAACATACCATGAGTTTGGCCTTAAGTCTATATTATTAGAGCTATGATTACATCTTGTTCCCAAAGACGGCCTTCCCTTCTGCCTAAAATGCAATGGTATTTTTAACTTCTTTCTTTTTAAACTTTTTTGTTCCCCAAAAGGTATTTTAAAGACACGTCAAAAAGAAAAAAAGCCCAAAACATGTACACAGTTTCCATCTTGCAGCACCTCCCCGTTTCTAACACAAGGTGTAGTTGTCATTACTCCATGTATCAGTTAACTTAAAAAGGTATGCCTAACAGCTCTCACGCTTAAAGCAATAAGGAGCAGTAATACTGGAGACATTTAATTTTCCTGCAAAACATCCAACTGGATTAAAAATAAATAAAAAAGTGCATTCCACCTCCTCTCCACTGGCTATGAATGGTCCATGTCTATCACATGGCGGGCCTAAGCTCCGCTGTCAGAGCCACGCCAGGATCAGGACAAAGCATTGCAAAGACCACCAGATGGTGCTGGTGGTTCGCTTTAAATTAAACACTCGCCCATCACTGCTTTTCCTGCATAAACTCTCATACTTGCAATTACAGTACCAGAGAGATATCAAACATTTTTAAACACATAAGTTGTCACACGAGGAATTCTCATACGGTTTAAATTAACAGTTTGCCACATTATTAAGCAGGAGTGGTCTAACAACATGCAACTTCTTGAACTGTCCTTATTCTTGCATTTTCTCCACTGGCAGTCTGTGTATTCGACACACAAAGTTACTTTTTTTGCCAGAATCTTAGTGCGGATTCTCAAGTGAAACAGCCCTTTACTCGATTAATTTTTTAAAAAAATCTTCCTAATCACAAACACTTTGTTTCAAACGCACAGACACACTTCGGAAATTCCTGGTAGGTTTGAGCTGCCACATACTTGGCACTGAACATCAGCGACGCTTAGGAAGACAGCATCGTACGGAAACACAGTGAAACAAGCAAAAGTACTAAAAATTATCAAAATATTAAAATATTTTGAGATTTATTTCTCTTGATTCTCAACTCCAGAAAAGCAGAGGGGACAGGAAAAGTCAAAAACTGCCCACTTCAAGAAAAGTACAAAAGTTTGGACTGGGAGAATGTAAACAAACCCCCACACCCAAATTCCATCAGCGTGTTTGGGACTTGCATATTAAACCTAAATCTGTGCCAAGAACCACAAGCTCAGTATCTGAAAACTGACAATCCTCACCTCCACCCTCACAAGTTTGATTGCAAAACACAAAACCTGCATTCAGAGTCTCGCTTTTGTGCCTCCAGAACATATGGCAATTTGTGAACCTCACAAGAGAAAAAAAGCCAATCCAAGGAGTCACCCACATTTTTATCTACACACACCCCACCCCCATGCTTTCCCCCATCAAGACCTCAGTGTCCTAGAATCAAGTGATTTATGTCACCACTTTAATTGCTTCTGCAGTGCTACAGGACACATCCACCAGCTGGAACGCCTTCCTACTCCACATCAGCTTTCAACTTTCCTACTGTCTTTAAAGAAGGTCTTTATTTCTGCAGTAGTTTTGTAGTGCTGCTTTTGAGCAACTTGTGCAATATGGCTCAAATTCTGAACACAGAGTACAGTTCGGAGAATCATGTGGAACTGAGATGGGGTGAGAAGAACACTCTGTGGTATTGTATTTTCTTATCTCAGGTTTATCTTGGGACAACAGGAGAGAGAGTAACCTCACAAAGAGTCCATAAGAACTCTGAAAAATAAGGGTTTAGCCCACTTTTTCATGAATTACATGGTATAAAGCAAATTACTGTCATACATAAACTATTAAAATGAGTTACATTACAAATATTTAATTAAATAACAAGGATACAGATCATCACTTGCTTTTTTCAGCAGGGAAACAAGCATAATCATATGGGAGATATAAGTATACAGACGTAATGTAAATAGTCCTTACTGCATAGTCTGTGTTTATGCTTAAGTCAGCATATACTTCCATCACATAATTATGTTTGGTTCTGCATCCTGTAATTTTATCCCCCAAAATCAATAGTATGAATGAGAAATATAGCACCTAGCATTGCAGTATAAGAAGTTGGTTTCCCTATTTTTATTCCAGATTCAAAGCTAAAGGCAGTTGCCACAAACAGCCCAGGAAACTGCATTGGTGCAAAACGTGTGACTGATACAAAAAACCCTTTCAAGCCCTGTCAAGCTGCCTTAATTACAGAAAGAATTCATATCAATATTTCAGGTAAAAGTCATTACAGATAAATATTAAAGCAAACCAGTAGTCAGTATCATCATGCATGAAAAGTATTTTCATTTACCTAGAAGCTCTGGTAATTACCTCAGTACTGTCGGGTACAGTTCAGATGTATAAATATACAAGATGTTGAAAGCAGCACTGACCATCATTTTTCCACACAAAGCTAACAAAGTGGGACTGAAGAGCAGACCTTTCAGGAAAAAAAAACAAACAAACAAACAGAACAAGCATAAATAGTCTGGTTTCTTACTTTTTTTTTTTTTTTAAACTGTGTTGAAAAGCAGTATTTCAGTTCTTCCCAACCATTTTAAGAGCTAGAATCAGAACAGATATATAAAATTATACTTAGCACCAAGAAAACTGGACCCATTTTGGCAGGGGAAGAATAAAACTATCACAGCTCTAAATGGAAGGGCTAAGACTTCCAGGTCTGCAGTCAGAACACCTTACCAGGTGACAGCATCTTTTGACAAGTACAAACAGACATCATCGCCTCCTTAACTAATTTATTAGACTAAAACCATAAAACTTGATTCACCTCAACAGTTTATTGGTTCCCCAGGGACATCCGTTCAGGACTTAAAATGCAACAGCTTTGTTGCTGTTGGAAAGAACAAGTGCTAATGCAGCCCAGTTTACTAATAGACAGAGCTACGTTGGCTAAACCGAAGTGTGCGTCATTTAAAGGCCAAAAGAAATCTTTCATTATCCTGATTTGGTTGTGTTTGCATCATCCATTTTAATAGAAAAAAGATAATTTAATTTGTATTTTTTAATCATAAGAAAGAATTAATCCTCTGATTAGCTGCATTTCAGGTTCTCTTCCTCAGCACCAAGTTCAGCATGTTTTGGTTTGGATCAAATTATGTTGATTAAGTAATGGAAAATCTGATTGTTTCTCAATTGACTTTTAATTTTTGCCCTTCATCTGATCAAATCAGATTCTAGTTCAACTGAAGCAGAAATTCATTTGTACATAAGCTGAAATCCAGAAACTTTATTTAATGTCTTTAAGTGTGATGCATTTCTGCAGTTATTTCTATATTTCAAGCAAAACAGATACAACATTTTCATCCAAATTCTCCTTTTGCTCAGTGGAGTGCTGCATGCAATCACAAGATGGAGAGGTGTGAACCTGGTCCTTAGAGCCTCAGTAGGTGCTGTCAGAAAGCTGGGACATCCCTTTTCTTCCATCAACCAAAGATGAAATCATGAAGAGATTTATAATTCTCAAACATGTTTTAAAATTTGCTGTTTCTCTCCCAGGGAGACTTAAATTGAACGCTGCATATCTGTGTATCAGAAGTGTAGCAGTAGTGCACTTGGGAAGTTTTGGTCTTACTATCAAAACAGAAGAAAGAGTCTGTCTAAACAGAGAAATTAGCACTCAAACTCCGGAGCGAATTTAAAACGCAGTCTTCTCCAGGTTCCCTCCCTCAGGGGAGGCTGAAGGCTGGCCACATGGGGAATTATTGTGGGATTAGAATCACAGCGTCAAGCCTCTGCACATCAGCTTCTCTGGGTAAGCCCAGACATTGACATTACATTTTCCTCAGAGCCTTGGAACATACTTTTTACAATTCTTGCAAAGAAATGGTCAGAAAGGTGCTGATGTTAAAGACCTTTTGGAATAGGAGTTTTGTCATTACTAGTCTCATTTGCAGTGCCATTATGTAGATTCATCCTCTGGCTGTCATCTTCATGAGTAAAAGTTCTTTTAAGTAACGTAAGCAGTACTTCTAAAACTAAGAAAGTCTTTAAATTAACTTCAGAAAAAATATCCACCATGAAAGGGTCGTGCTCAATGCAAAAGGAAATACCTGACATTGACTCAATTTTGCCTCAGCTCTTTCCTTCTTCAGTGAAAAGCGTATCAATGAAAGTCACAAAAAGTTGGTATGTCTTCAGCATAAGAAGATAAATCTAAATGAAGTTAAAATCTAGTTACCCCTAGGCTAGAAGTCTCCTTTGCTTGCTATAGCATAACACAGGCACAAAAAGCAATGTCTTCATGCTTTACAGCAACTCTTGAAAAAGAGTATTACAGCTCCATTCCCCCTCCACTGCCACTCTCCCTCACTGTCTTACAATCTGATACACAAATTAACTGATGAGTTCTAAGTGATAAGGTAAGAGGGAGCTGAGGGATAAATCAGTTTTTACTTAATCATTGAAGAGATTTTTAGTCTCAGCCTCAGTACAGATCTTTAGTAACAGAAATGTTCTTGGTTTATTCCGCACAGAAAATTATCCGATTCTCAAATCAAGTGAGGGTTACAGACATGAGAGGCAAGTGCCCAATCTCTCATTAAAATCTTAAATCCCTTGTAATAAAATCAAGGATCTTATCATTCAGAAGAATGCAGACTTAGACAAATATAAGAAATGTTCTCCTTACTGATAGGAGCATCAGACTAGAGATGCAACAATCCTCACTTATCATCATCATGCTTGGAGCCGAATTTCTTTCTGCTTAACTGACACAGATCATTCTGAGCCAAGAACCAGCTTTACTCTTACCACAGTGGAAAGTAAGACATTTTTATGGGGTTAAAGTTAAGTCAACTGGAAAAGACAGATCTCCTGAAATTTAGCAACTCTACAGGAATTATCACTCTATCACTACTGCTTTTATTTCGTTTTAAAATATATGAAAAGAAGCCCAAAGAGCAAACTTGTTGGAACAAAGGAAAAAAAAGGTCTCAATAAAAGGAGCAGGAAAATATCCAAGGACTTGAATTAATACAAGCATGGCAAACAGGATTACAGCATTTTTCATCTCTATCTGTTTTTCTTCCTGAGACTTTTCTAAGATCAGTTTGTACTGGATGCCAGACAGCATTTATAACTGTTAGGGATAAACACAACCTACAGAAGGCTACCTTGTGATCACATCACTGGTGCTTCTCAGTCAAAACACTTTTAAGGTTAAAGAGTATCTACTGAAGCAGTATTAAAAAACATACAAGAAGCCACTTCTGTTAGTGTCATGTAGACAGGAGCTTTCAGTACCTAAGTATTAGTAAAAAAAAAACTGTACTTGAAATCGAAAGTGAAAATACAAAACCAAATATGTGTCACTGACAATGTTAAAAAAAAACCATTGTCTTTTGAGATGAGAAATATACTTGATGATACTTCATGTTACCATGACGTGTCCTCACAACTGCATAGCACAGCAATCCGCATCATGAGACTGAGAAAGGCAGCAAGCTTCTTGCCATCCCCATGGCTTCCATATTGCAAGTCTTCCATTTCTAATTTTCAAGTACCAAATTATTTAAAATTAAGCTCAGCATCCCACATCATCAAGATCCAGTCAAACTAACATTACACTGCACTGCAGTCTGACTGTTAAATCCAATATTTTAAGGTAAACTGCTTAATAGTGATAAATGAAGGCAGTGTCAATATCTGAGACAGAATGTAATAGCTTGGTCAGACCTTCAAAGAGCCAAGGGCTTGCAGTCAGACAAACTTGGTCAACTAACAGGATCAAATTATGCCCGCAACAAGCTAAAAGCAATATAGACAAGACCCTGGCTCCCTGACTAGCCCCAGAAGAAGAAAAAGGCATGAATGGATAGGCCTTTAGGCCCTCATATACTTGGTCACAAAATACTCATTAATTTGTTTTGTTAGCTTTTATCTAAATTAACAAATATTTACTTTAGCAGCATTACACACTTACCTGCATTTGTTGGTACAAATATGGTAAATATACAGGCAAATCCTGCAAATATCAGAAAACATATCATAGTTTTACGTCTTCCAGACCTAGAAGCAAAAGAGCATCCAGAGAAAGATGGAAACAAAGTCCTTCAGTATATTTTTAATTTATGTGCAAGATACCAACTAAACCTATTGTAACTTGGTAAGTGCTTCAAATCTTGCATTATTTTCCTAGTTCTGCATACTGAAGTCCTCCCACAAAAGTTTTCTAATTTCTAGCAAAGTTCTGATTTTCAAGCTATTGAATATGTAGCCTTGAGAAGAACCCATCTACTTCAGCAACAAGAGCTCCAACTTTTTTTCTTCTATATATGGGCAAGGCAATGGACCCTGTCACCAAAAGAGTATTACAGTGCATGCACACAAAGATCAAATTTCATGTTGTTCAAGAAAATGCAATTCTAATGCTTCCTAACCTGTGTTTCTCTTTTACAACCTTGCATAAATATATACAGTCATGACACACAGTAAAGCTGTTTTGTATGCATTTCTGTCCAGTAGTATGCACATAAAAATAAGCAAAGGCTATTTTTATAGCCTACTGCTTTAAAAGACAACAATGGGATGGAAACCCACCAGCCCAGCTGCCACATTGCAATTTATTTCATCATTATTTGCAAAGGATCACAAAGATATTCACAGTAACAGTTTGCAGGCATGTAGAAATAGTATAAATGCTTGTTACTCTGTGAACTCTCACAGCTATTTCTAACTACTGCCCTACAGGAGCAGAACCACAGCTTATCTATAACAAACATAATAATATTTCTAAATATTTTTGCAACAAAAAAGCTATACTTTGAGGATAATGCCCACTAAAACTGAATGAAAACAGTGCAGCTGGCTTGTCACATTGTTTTGCATTAAGTACTTAAAACTACACACATCCTTACTGCAGGAAACAGAAAGCTTTCATTTTACAATTAATTTGACAAATTACAATGGAAATAAAGGACATATAAAAGGACTTGTGCAGTTTGTGGTTTAAATGCATGTCCTTGACTCAGGCTTCTTGGGCTAGAGGTGAAGGTTGGCTGGTTGTTTTGCTTTTTAGGTTCACAAAGTTGATAGATTTTTACTGCCCAAAAAAATTGAAAAGGTGACATCCTCACCTGACTGAAGAAAATGGGATTTTTGCCACTGATCTCAGTGAGACCAATTGCAAAGATACTCAAACTGAAGGTTA
Source organism: Coracopsis vasa (assembly GCA_026283785.1). Classification (NCBI taxonomy): domain Eukaryota; kingdom Metazoa; phylum Chordata; class Aves; order Psittaciformes; family Psittacidae; genus Coracopsis; species Coracopsis vasa. The sequence goes on along the minus strand of JANHGB010064745.1, from coordinate 22,256 downwards.
CATAAAACCCTGAATAGCTCTAGGTTGCCAGACTGTTTGGCCTTTGGAAATAACTACCCACATAAAGGATGGCCTCCAAATAGCACTGAAATGTATGAAAATAACAAGGACATTGATCATTCATACCTTAACAAAAACTGAATGGCTCTCACTTCAAAGTTCTCTTTGAAAAGTTTAAGTAAAAATGACCAATGCTGAAAACTGCTTTCAACTGCAGTTGGTAGGCAGTACAAAACCAAGTCATTCTGAATAAAATATGTAAGAGATCTGTCTAAGCTATAGATACTGAAATAACTAGGCTACTCACTTTTTTTTCCATAAAGACCAAGCTTTTTTTAAGAACATTAATCATTTGAATTACTCAAGAAATGAGCTTTTCAAAGATGAACAAAACTAAAAAAATGAGAAGAGGTAGAAAAATCAGAGTCCCATTTCTGTATCAACTGCAATAACCCCTGCAGCAGGGTAAATTAAAAAAAATAAATAAATTAAAAAAATCAACACTGTTTAGAAAACCAGGGAAGTTTCTTTCTCAGGAAAAGATTCACATTGTTCCAAGCTATACACAAATACATGCAGAAAACTAGGAAATAAGTTTTTCTTACCAGGGTTTCTCAATAAAAAACATGCAGAGCGGAAATGCTGGAACTTCCACAAGACCAGAAAGAGCCACATTTAAATACAGATTTCCTCTTAATTCACCAGCATTTAAAGTTAGTCCATAGTACACAAAGCTGCAGACATACCTAAAAAAACCCCACAGAAGTTACATTACTAACAGAAGTTGTCCTTAGGACTAAGAAAGTATTTAAAAGGGAAATTATGCTGAGTTATGGATTAGCTACATTGAGTTACCTGCTAGGAAGAGAGCTCTTAGTTCCCCCCACAAGGGAAACATGGCAAAGAGAATAGTTGCTATTTAATTTAACAAAGCAACTTATTGAAAGGAAAAAAAAAAAGCATGCATACATATGCACAGCACAACTTTTAGAATTTTCTATTTGCTTGCCTTTTTTCCCTAGGTTATTCAGCAAAGCTAATAAATGTAAGCAGCTGATGCTTAACTGTTGTACATACAGTTTTCTTTCCTAGGATTGCTTTGCAACCATTGATTAACACCAAGTATCTTCTCCAAACCTTGGAAAGGCTTCCCCAGCAAACCTATTGTCATTTTCCTTGGAAAGAACTACGCCCGCACATCTCCAGCCCACAGAAAACAACACTGGCTTTTCAAGACAGCACCTAATATAAAACTATGCAATTTGTATTTTATTTGGCTCCAGTTTTCCTCCACTGAACCTGTGTAATATGCTTCATGGATATTAATGCTTATTGTTGCTACAGATCTCTACTCCTGTCTAATCCACATAGTCCTTTTCTTAATAAGGCTGGTTCAAATCCACATCCTCTCAGTAATTCCTGCTTCATCTTCTCATTTCACTCAATGTAAATACTATGTTCTCATCGGATTACTTCTTAGTAGGTTTTGAAGCAGTTTCTAAGTAACACTGAAAATAAAACACTACAGCTATAATAACGAAACATCAACTTTACAACACATCATTTTAGATTATTATTGTCTGCCACCAACTGACAAATTTGATTCAGTTTTGAGGACAGGATTTTTAAAAAGATGAAAACTTCTAATCACTTCCTTGTGCCTGACTCAGTCACAGCCTCAGTACCTTGTTATTACATACCAGATGTACATCAGTATGACAGTTCGCCACCGAAGGACAGGGTGTTTTACTAAGTTTAGGATACCAGGTGCTGATACACCCTTTCTCAAAGTTCCTGCATTTGGTTTTAATTTTAGATTTAATCTCTCTTTTCCATTACCAAGGGCAATATATTGCATTACATCTTCAGCTTCTTCCATTTTCCCTTGGGAATACAACCATCGTGGTGATTCTGGGAGCATACTAACAGAAAAGAACAGAAAATTAACAATGGCAAGTTCATTCCTATTAACATAGCACTCACTGAAGTCAATCTTTCCACTTTTCAAATCAATGTTTAAAGTATCCATCCAAAATTCTGAGAAATCATTCCACTTACATTGTTTTGCCTATCAAATTCCACATACTTGATAATTATACAGTCATCTTAGAGAAGGATTGTTGGAGACGCTTCACAAAGCACTCAAGTCATGCTAGAGGAGTTTAAATGTAAATCTTGACTTCTGCTGAACTGACTTCTTAGGAAACGCTACACTAGCATTACCCAGGAAGCATCTTACAACCTAACTGTCTGAACAGCCCAGGCAAAACTTTGTTTTCACGAAGTATACTTCAAGCTTCTCCATTATGGGAAGGCTCCAAGTTGGAGTGAAGGAAAAAAAAAATCTTACGGGGAAATTACTTGTAAGGCTCCAGTACCAGCTCAGTGGTACCCACATTAAGTTGTAAATCTCTTATTCTCAAGTATAATCAGAATATCCTTACTTACCACAACTTCAGTTCATGATTCCTGATTTGTTTTGGGTTGTTTGGTTTGGTTTTTAGGCCAGAGAGTGTGCTGCTACTTTTATGAGCCGTAAAATAAATAATGGAATATTTATAAGTGAACCTTCACTTTCACTCGTCCTCCTAACAAATATACATCCTACACCCAAACTAAGCTTTTAATACTTTGGAGGATCCCAATGTTTTTAGTATTTGGGAGAAGTAATTCTACTTCACCAGAAACATAATACCATAAAGGAAAACACATTATGAAGAACTTCCTTCCTCAGCCCAAAGGCTTTGTTTTCCTTGACTACAGGAAACAGGGGGTTGGGTTTTTTTGTGTATTCTTTAACATCACTTATTTCAAGATCAGATCTATCTAAAACAGAATTGAAATTTCAAAAAAATAAATAAGAATTAGAAGAGTTTTTTTCTGTGCTGTATGCTAGACATTCCCTGTATTAATGTGTAGGCAACCTACTAAACTAATACTTTAATTTCTTCTACAGCTTTCACTAGTGTCAGAAGCATACAAGGTGTATTACTTGATATGCTAGAAGAATATTTTGTAACAACGCAGCCAAGACAAAGCTAAGCAGTTGCAATTCTTTAAATACTGATGCATTCCATAATTGGTTTTATGCTCATGCCTAATTTAGGAATTCTGAATAGGAGCACCTAAGCACAACAGTGCTGGGAGCACACACACAAGGGACCTCAAAAGCAAGCAGATACATAGCGTATCATGCTAAAAAGGCAATTCCAAGTGCTCGCATTTATTTCCTTTTACATGCATATGTCTCATGAAAAGAAACTCTAAAATCCCTCTAGGATCACTTCCAAAACTTCTCAAGCGCTGAAACCCTTTCTTGGCAGAAGGCAGTGTTCCTGGCTGATGCTCCAGCTCGCAGCCTCTGGCAGGCCCTCCCTTCCCCAAGCAGATTTGTAATCGAGTTTTATTGGACAGCTGGCACACAGCTGCTCTTTGCAACACTGGCCACCACAGCTGTAATAGCATGCAGAAACAAAAGCCTGTCTTCTGAGTAACCCTGACCTGCTCCATTTAAAACCACTTCTTCCTCCACAGTATGATTTTGCTCTTGCTTGGTTCATAAAGCCATACAGAAAGATGTCATCCACCACTCCCTTGAACAATGACAAGAAAAAGCAAATGTTAAATTGCTGCATATTTTTTCTTATCATTATAATTCACATGAACCACTTACAAAGAAAGAAGAAGGAAGATGACCCCTGGGGTATTCGATACCAAGGCAAGGTAGCGCCACTCTCTTACACAGTAACCCAGCAAAGCATAAACAGCAATGCCAACTGCAAATGTCAAATTAGTTAATGAACCTGAAAATACAAGACCAAAATGGTGACTACAGAAACCATTGGCGAAAGAAAACAAAACAAAACAACCAAACAAAAGAACCCTAGCCCATGTATTATAATATAATTAAGTATAATATGCAATCCCAATGAAGAATAACTTCATATAATGTATGGGGGGCTCCCCCTTTCAAAATATAGGAGAGAGCAAGGGACAAACAGAAACCTACAGACTAAACAGAAAACCTGAGGAGAAGAAATGAGAGTGAATGATTTATTTTGGCCTATTAAGTTAACCTTCAATAGAAGTAGCAAGCTGGCACAGAAACTGGAAGTTATAAAAGTTCAAGGACAGTTCAGTACAAAACCAACTGCAAGCCAGAGGTTTATTGCAGCAGAATTCTGAAGAACAAGCATAAATAAATGGGTTAAAAATATGGGATCAACTTGAACTCCAGAAACCTAAAAGCAAACCCTCTGCAGACTAACAAGAGATCTTATACTAACCCAGAAACTCTCAGCTATCACCCACAAAGCCTAGCTCACAGCCAACACCTAGGAGAGCTTCCTTAACACTGCTGAGCTCACCCAGCAGCTCCCCCTCCTTCAGCCCCTCATCAGTTGTTCAGCCCCTCTTTCTCAACAGCTGAGCAAAACTAGAATAAAGCACCTAGAGTGATAAGCAGCAGGACTGTGGTTTTGGTCCACCAGGATGCTGGCCCTGCAGGGAGAAAGGCTGGCAAGAGCAGAGAGAAACAACAGGGCAAGGGAGAATGAGGGTCAGAGGAGATATAGGACATGAGTCAAAAAAGTGAACCCGGGAGAAGAAAATTCAGTACTTTAAGTGGGAAGCTATAAGTGAACCACAAGTGTCTCGTAGCAACCCAGGAGACCACAGAAGAAGTAAGAAAAATAGTAGCATGAGGCAACTGAAGAAATGAGAGAGGAAGAAATACGCTCACAGCCACAGCAAGTCAGCATTTGGACCATGTTTTTCCCCATGTTGTGCTAACCAAAAGGGCGTTACACTCTGAGCTACTCTGGCTTTACAGCACTCTGATGTGAAAGCGTTAAACTTTTTTAAGTCTTGGCAGTGGCATATGAAAAAGGAGATTTAAAAACACTGGATGGGCAGCACGTTCAGCAGTGGCAAAACCACTACCCAGGCACTAAATCATTTCATGGTCCAGGGAAGCTTCAAAGAACACTCGGAATAATACCTTCCCCAAGATACCATACAGCATTGTTCAGAAGGTGGCAGAATCTGCCAAAGCATGTATTCTTTTTTTAATATAATGCACTATAGAAATTGAGAAATTTTAGGACTCAATGTACCAATTTTTAAACCCCTCCATTTTGCTATTTATCAAACTCAATCCCATCCTCCTTAGTCGGTGCACCTTTCCCACACAAAGAAGAGCTTGGATCAATCTCACCACACTTGCCTGACTTATGCTACAACCTGACAACCTTGGTACAAATATAAAATATAAGGTATTGATAGTTAGAACAATACATCGCACAGTAATGAAAAGGTTAAATATTCCCAAATCCCACCTGTAAATGACCAAAATGATTTTCCTACATATTCTTGTGTTAGGACAAAAGACACGAGAGCCATTCCACCATTCACAATTCCAACAAAGAAATGTGAAACTGCAAATATGTCATAACTCGGAGCTAATGCTGTGACATACCCAAAAATGACATCCAAAAATAGACCTGTAGAGAGAGAATAAAATTAGTAATTAGTACTTGTGCTGCACAGCTTGAACTCAAAAGAAAGGCAGGGACCACAGTCAGTTACTGACTGTAACGAGTGGTCTACAGTACTCTTGTCTCTCATCTCTCATATTTGACTTCCTGAAATCACACCATATGAAAATTACAATCATTTTCGAGTCACACACTTGAGGTCTGCCATGCCAAAGATGATGTTCTCTTGAGACGATGTTACCATTAAACAAAAACACCCTTCCAGCTGCAAACACAGCTGGGAAACAGAACCCAGGATATGAGTAACACACTCTAAAGATGTTCAGTATTCAGGTATTAATTTTCCTTCACCCCCTCCAAACAAAAGCTAATTATTTTTATTGAGAACAATATGTCTAGGCAGTGTGTGGAATATGGTGCTCCAAAAGTGACAGGCATAGCAAAACCACGTTACTTTTCATCTCCCGCTGATATTCTAGTGACCGCTATGGTGCTTAGCACAGTCATAGAAACCAATTTTAGTGCCGCTCTACTCTAAGTGAAAAGCTTCTACAGATCATTGACTCTGTACCACTGAGAGAGCAGGTGACCCATGGGTAGCCTTCAGGTAGAGTGGCCCCCAGGCAGCAAAGAAAGAGATGATGTTATCTATACAAAATGCTTAAGAAAAGCCTTTCAACAGTCTTACCTGAGATATACACTGGTTTCCTGCCCAGTTTGTCCGACAAAGGGCCAAACGTGGCATTTCCAATAAGCAATCCAGCAAAAAATAGGGATGATGCAAGGCTTACTTTGTAGGCTTCTTGTTCGATTAAGTACCACTGTCAAAAAAAAAGATGTCCTTATTGTTAAAAGTATCAACACCAAGTTGTTGACTTCCTCAAACAGACAAAAAAAAACCTATCAAAAACTATTAAAATTCTCCTCTTGCCATTTCCCACTTGCTTTATATCCAATTAAAATTTTGTTCAAAGTAAGCCAACAGTAGTCCTATTTTTTTCCTAATAGACTCTCACATCTCTTTCTACTTTCTCTTCCCCGAGAAATTTCATCACAATATAAACTTTCAACTTAATAAGTGTAATTAGTTGTACCCCAATTCCCAAGCTTTGGCAAGGCAACCTATTAAAACAAAGGAAGCCTGAACTGGTGCTAGCTTAGCCACTTCAACACTGAACAAGCTTAACTATTTCAGTAAGCAGGTAATAAAAATTATTCATTAACAAAAAAACCCGCATGTTCACTACTTCAGTACTTAGAGAGTTAATGCTGTGCAGCTCTGCTTCCTGAACCATGAGTAATCCCTGGTGCCCTTCCTCATCATACACATGTTGAACTGTTGAAGAAAAGCAGGAAGGGATTATGGAAAGATGTCCTTGTTTTGTAGTTATCCACTACTCACTGGTACGTTAGTATCTTATTGTGCACATGCATTGGCAATCAAACAAAAATTATAAACAAATGATGGGTTTCTCTATAAAATGTACTTTTACTTCATCCAAAAGCTAAACCTATGCAGCATAATCAAAAACTGTGAGAAGAAAATGAACTGGCAGTTGGAATGAAACTCACAGTGTTTCCTGATGGGGGAAGGCAGAGAGGCAGCTTGTGCAGCCCCTCCACTACAAACAAGGAGAATCAACACTCAGAAATGCACTTTTGAGACTACAAACATTCCTGACATCGTGAACTTGGGAAAGAAGGGCAATCAGAAAATCCTAAGTGATTTTCCAGGAAAAGAATTTAACTATTTAATGCAAAATGCTATCCAAAGCAATATTTAATCACTAAGTATTCCAAATAATTCCTAGTGTATTTACTGGAAAATTTACTTACAGCAACCTCACAAAACATATGCTTTTACTCAATTGGAACTCACATAATTGCAAAGTACAGAGAAGACATGGCTCCATCCACCCAGCAACCCACCAGCTACCTGTGCTCTACCTATCCAGCAACCTGCAAGACAGTGGTAGCGGGAGCAGATTTAACATGTTGACAGGACGCCTTCTTTAGTCTGATGTACCCGGTGTTTCAGCACTTCAGAGTTTTGGGGAACTTCTGGATACTCTGTGATGGTAAAACTCCTGCGCAGCAACATCTGCAGCTGGTTTCTACTATACCCCACCCAGCAGTAGATTCTATCCTGTCTCACTGGATGAAGATGTAGCCCCCAAACTTAGTCTCTTAACTTTCTGAGGAGACTTTAGTAATTAACTATTTCTGGGCAAAAGTCCTCAAGAAACTCCAAGTATAAAAATATCACAGCCTGTGCTCTCCAAGGCACAGAGCACTGCTGGCTAAAGTGTTTCTTCTCCATGCTAGCACTCCCCAGCATGCCAATTTCTTGTCTGTGAAGTGTTTCAGGCTGATACAAAGAAACAAAACAACTTCATGTTCCTGGATATGGCTCCAAAAACCAACTTCTCATAAGTAACTGACCATTTCTACAGCAAATGTAAGACATTCCTGGACAGGCCTTCCTAAGCACCATCACTTGATAAAGCAAGGGCTGATGCCAGCTCAAGAAGTAATTTTAACAACTGTATTTTCCACGCACTAAGCCCAAGCTGTTACTTGTGAAGTCTTAGTTATGCCAAAATTAATTACAACAATTAGTTCTTGAAGCAGAACGGAAGACCTGCTCTGGAGCATTATTGAGCTCCAGAGCAGAACAGTGCCCCTGCCAAACCAGAACACAACTGAAAATACTTGCAGATTAAGCTCCATCACCAAAATAAGGGAAATAAACTTTGCAAAAGCAGCTTCCTCTCTCAATACAGAACAAGAGAAAAGACTGCTTTCGCAAACTGTTATTTGTGCTGCTTAGCATGTTGCTGGAAGATGCTCAGATTTTAGCAAGTCTGGTATAATAATCTGTGACGAATAACTTTTAAAAGCATGTGTCTATCTACTTTATTTGCACAAAAGGAACTTGTTAAGTATTTGTCAAAATTAACTGTAGTCTGCCAACAAAAACGTTGCCAATTTTGCTATCACCAAAACAGACATCCTCTCAGCTCTTTAAATCCACCTGGAGTTTGATTTAGTTACTAGACCGCTAGCACACAGCAAAACGTTGGCCAGCATCTACAGACTCCATGAAAAGACTATTTAGCAATATATTTTTAAAAACTTAAGTTACGGAATATAAGGGCAGCACAAATTTGTTTTGACAACTCTTGAGAACGACTGCATTTTGGAAACGGGGACACTGACTTTAGAAACGTAGTATTAGTTAAAATTTGCTGATTTCTGATTATAAATTAAGCACTACCCTGTATCACGCATCTTGCTGAGAGTCTGAAACTGAGGGATGTTCTTGGAAAACAGGCTGTTTCTGACAGGGGATATGATCCAATATTGCATCACTCCTTATGTCAGGTCACTACATTTTTCCAAGAAAAACATTATACACTCACATTTGGGATAATGGGAAGGAAGCGAGAATCTGGCACCAGCTACAGCAAGTGCTAACCTGTCTTATCCAAGTTTACTGACAACCGCTCCAAGAATGCAAGCAGCAGGACTCTGACAGTTCATGCTACAAGCCAAGCCACCCACACAGTCTTTTTTCTGGCACTGGCAGTGATGCTTCGGTCACTCCTGCTCGCCTGAGTGATTATAGCCCAGGGATTAGCAAAACACAAATGCAGCCTCCTGCATGGAATTCATAAGGCGTGAGGATAAGGGGTCAAGCTTCTGTCCCACTCAGCAAACTTCAATCTGTTCCATCTCCTGCTTTCACCACACATCAAAATACCCAGACTTGTGGTACATGAGTTTCACTTTCATACAAGTTTTAATCTTTAAGATATATCTTCTGTGGGAAACTAACACAACCTGGTAAAGTTACATCCACAGCAGATCGTGGAAACATGCCAAATTGAACCTTTGCCTAGTAGAAAACAGGCACTGGGAGGAACTCATCCTAAATTCCAGAGTTGTAAACTGTAGTTAAATAATCATTCTTCTTCAGTGATGTCTTTGTTCATTAGTAATGAAAGAAAACTGAAAACAAAATAAACAATATACAGAAAGTTTAACATACATTATTAAGTATTAGATTTATGCTAGGAAAGCTAAACTAATACTTTATTTTTAAATCTCAAAGTATATAAGTAATGATGAAATAAAAGAGCCAGAGGGGTGGGTTCCAATAATTCTTAACGGCGTAAGCAAAATACTACACTAAGCCCTGCTCAGCTTTTACAAGCAGCACATCCTGCACCCGTGACACAAAACCCAAGAAGAAATGGTTAGATGCACGGAATTACTTACCTCAGTTACTATAGAGGTGAAGTTGTCCACAAAATGGATACGCTTGGCAAGCTCAGCTCTGTTTGCTGGAATTCCTTCTTGGTCTATATGATAATCAGGCACAGCTCCCACAAGCACGATAAGCATCGACTGACAAGCCACATATACCTTAAAATAAGGCATAGTCACTTACCCCAAACAATCCCAAGAGACCTTATGAAATACTGTATGCTTTTCATTAAACTGAAAATTAACAATTCCCCTTTACCCAGCACCACAAAGAAAATGCAGTCAGTCTACTGTATTTAAATTCCCAGATATGGTCATTGAGGCTGCCACGAGGAGTGGGTACCACTCCAGAGATACTGGTACACTTCCAGTGAAGACTTGATCTTGACGTCCTCCTTCCTATGGCAAAGTTGTTCCATTTGTTTTTGCAGTTTTGCAGCCAGGCACAGGAAAGGAAGGTATTAAGAACATCATCATAGTTTCATAGCTGAGATCTTGAGATCTAACAGTTAGATCAAGATTATTATCAAAGAAAAAACAAAACAACACCAAAAACCAAACCTATAAAAGAAATCTAAGGTTATATTTGTAAAAGTCTCTGTTTGTTCTTTCCATTGCAGGGACTGAAAACTTAACCTGGTCATTATAAAAACCAGAATATGCAGGAACAAAAACCAATTTCATAAAGAAACCCTTATGAGAATATTTGTTCATCAATATGGGTGTCAAGGTGGTCTGAATGTCTTCCACATTTCACATCTGATTTTATTTTTCACTTTACATCTCATTTTATTTTTTTGCTTAAGGTAAAATAACACAAACCTCACGCATATCCGCATATTGGTGACTCTCAGCATGAAAGCTCATTGATAGAAAAGTTTTGAATCTTGAATGGCTCCCTACATTGGGCCACAAGTCTTTGCGTGGTGCATTTGGTTGGACGTTGGTTTACTTTGCCATTTTATCCTGTGCTTAAACTTTGGACACTCCTCCAGAAACAACTTACAACATAAACCTGCACGCAGCACCATCTTCCTCCCTCACAACAGCAGTCTGATTCAAAATGCAGGAGGAAGCTGTTAGGAAGAAACTAAGCAAGTGAAAGTGTTTGCACACCGGGTGTGGACACTGTTTAAAGGCTGACCCTGAACACCACGTGGCACAAGAGACGCAAAAGGAAAAAAAAACCCAAACCCACCGGTGCTGCGGTCAGACTCCATTTCCTTCCACTTCGCAGACACTTAAAAGGCTCTCTTAAAGTGAAGAAGCGAAAACGATGGGCATAGAAACCAGGAAAGCATCCCAAACTCTGCCAAGCTGAGATGTAAGACAGCGCTCGGGGGAGAAAGGGGTTTCAAAAAGCAACTCGCAAAAGGAACAAACCCCACCAAATCCTGTCTGAAACGCCCACGAGCCTGAGAGGGGTCCACGAGGCTGTTTGCCGCAGAAATGCCACAGGAGGGTCACTTCGCCACTCTCCCCAGGCCACCCGAGCCCGCTGCACACCTCCGGCGGGGCGGGCAGTGCCGTGCCTCGCACCCCATCCCGCCGCCGAGCGGGTCAGGAAGCGGGTCCCGAACGGGCACGGGCATCCTGGCGAACGCGGGAGAGGCGGCCGTGCACGTACGAGCGGGTGCCCCGCAGCACCCCGCGCATTGCCACAGACGCCGACCCCGGCCCTTCCTCCCCCCCGGCCCCGCCCGCCGCCCCCCCCCCCCACAGAGGGGGCCTTGATGGGATCCTTGGGTGCTGAGTTGGGTCATTGAGGGAGTTATTGAGTCATTGATGACGTCACTGAGGGCTTGGTTGGGTCGTTGATGATGTGATTGGGTTGTTGGTTGGGTTATTGATGATGTCATTTCGTCATTGATGATGTCATTGAGGGCTTGGTTGGGTTGTTGATGATGTCATTGAGCCATTGATGTCACTGGGGTGTTGGTTGGGTCATTGAGGGGGTCATTGGGTCATTGATGGTGTCATTGGGTCATTCATGATGTCACTGGGTTGGTTGGGTCATTGATGATGTCATTGGGTCATTGGTTGGGTCATTGAGGGGGTTGTTGGGTCGTTGATGATGTCATTGGGTGATTGATGATGTCCTTGGGTCATTGGTTGGGTCATTGAAGGGTTCGTTGGGTCATTGACTGCATGGTTGCATGGTCAATGAGGTGGTTGGATGGTCAATGGGTGGTTGGATGGTCAATGGGTGGTTGGATGGTCAATGAGGTGGTTGGATGGTCAATGGGTGGTTGGATGGTCAATGGGATGGTCAATGGGTGGCTCAGTTGGGTCACCAACTGGTTGCTCAGGCAGGCAATGGGTTGGTGAACTGCTGGCATGGGTGCTCATCAGCTGGTTCAATGGATGGTGGCGTCACCATTGACCATGAGACGGGTCAACCCAACCCAACCCATCACTTAAGGTCACCCCGACCCATAACCCCCACTCTGGGACCCCCTATTGGGTGAACCTGCCCCATGGCCCTTCCCTATGGTCAACCCAACCCATGGCCCTTCCCTATGGTCAACCCAACCCAAGACCTCTCCCTTTGGTCAACCCAACCCATGGTCCTTCCTATGGTCAACCCAACCCATGGTCCTTCCTATGGCCAACCCAACCCATGGTTCTTCCTATGGCCAACCCAACCCATGACCCTTCCTATGGTCAACCCAACCCAAGACCTCTCCCTTTGGTCAACCCAACCCATGACCCTCCTTGGGCATCACCCCCATTGACCCCTCTACCCCCCCTTGAGGCCACCTCCTGTCCCCCAAGTGTGTGTCCCGTCCCCCCCCCAAGCGCATGGATGGAGGCTCATGGCAAGGGGGTGGAGCCAAGGAGCGAAGGGGAGGAGCCAAACAGCCAATGGACGCCATGATTGGATGGGCGGAGCCCAAGGAACCGCTGCGATTGGTCGGCTCCAGGAATCACTGTCTCTTCATTAAGTCTCATGAATGGAGGAGGAGATGGAGGAGATGATGGAGGGGGGGGCTCATGGGGGGCCCTACAAGCCCAAGGTGCCCCCAATGGAAGAGGCCAAGACCACCCCCAGCACCACGCAGCAGATGATGATCATGATCTTCTTCTACTCGAGGAGACAGGAGAGAAGGAGGAGGTTATGGGGACACCCCCAGGGGCCACCCCAGTGTCCCCAGTGTCCCCAGTGTCCCCAGGTTCTCACCCTTCGGGCCTTGCTCTGGTACTTGACGGCTTTCTTGGTGTCCGACACGGCCCGTTCCACGTAGTCCACCGAGTGCTCCACGTTGTACTCGATGCGGTCGATCATCTCGCCCTTGGGGAGCAGGAGCCGGCCCTTGAGACCCCTTGGGATGGGTCTAAGGGGGGTTCCTGGTGGGATCCATGGCTTTGGATGGGGTTTAGATGGGTCTAAGGGGGGTTCTTACGGTCTCAATGGCTTTGTGTGGTGTCCATATGGGTCTAAGGGGGGTTCTTACGGTCTCAATGGCTTTGGGTGGCATCCATATGGGTCTAAGGGGGGTTCTTACGGTCTC
>JANHGB010064741.1:7500-22558 GCA_026283785.1 Coracopsis vasa | reverse complement strand
GGGGCAAAAAAGCTTTCCCCACCCAGCTGCAGGACACGAGGGTCCACCTTTGTGGAGCATGAGCACCAGGGGATAACGCAGAGCACCAGGACCAGAGGAGCCCTGACAAGTGGTCATGCTCAGTGCTCAGAGGAAGGCAAAAAAGCCCCAGGGATGGGTGCAAATCTGCCCTTGGGGAGAACTCCTTCCAGACCCCAGTGCTGGGGATTGGCTACTTCCTGAGCATGTGAGCAAGACTTGCTCCTGGTCCATGGGCTGGTTATGCCTCTAAGGGGACAAGGGGACACTGGCACTGCCTTTTCTGCCTCTGCCTGGAGCCACTTTTGGGGCTTCCAGCAACAGCAAATGCCGTTGGCCTGATCTGCCCTGGGAGCAAGAATCCTTCCAGTGCCTGGCACTGGAGTTCCAAAGCACTGGGGGAGGGCACTGGGCTTTATACTGCCCCAGAGCACTGTGATGCTGCGTTGGCAGGTGCTGGCACTATGACACGGGGGTGACAGGGCCCCTGCAGCCCTGCCCATCGTAGCCCTGCTGCTGCTGCCCCTTCACCCAGCATGCCTTGGAGAAAGGCCTTTGGGGTGCTGGCCCTGAGGCAGCGCCTGTGCCCAAGAGGCCCAGGCGGATGTCCCTGCCCATGGCAGCCACACACTGGGTGCCACTGTGGGGTGTCCCTGTAAATGAATCTGCATGTTCAGACTCTATCAATAAAGGCTCTTGTACCATGTGCAGCTATTTGAGTGTGGTGATCCCAGAGGTCAAAGAAAGGGATTTTGGTTCCCTCTGCATGAACTTTGCAGAAACATAGAGAGCAGACAGGTTTTCTTCACCATTCCTCACCAATACACCAAGTGCCATTTGCTACAATGCTGCTTATGGTGAGGTCTTCTTGAAAAGAAGAATTTCAGAAATCTCTTTAGCGGCTGTTACACAGGGTGCTTAGATATTTGCTTTATTAGCATTCTTGTGTCTACTTTGAGAGTTTACTTGTATTACTACTTGAACGCAGCACTTCGCTGACTGCTGCCTAATTCATGTTCTTGGTAGCTCAATAAAGTGTTTTGATCCCAATTTGGTTTAAACCCCGTGGACTGAGCAGGTTTTCCCTGTGACATTCAGGCAAAACAAGTAACTGACTCAGTGACATTGTTTAGTGGTGGTCTTGGCAGTCTTGGGGTAATAAACTTGCTGATCTTAGAGATCTTTTCCAACCTAGTTGACTCTATGATTCTGTAAGAAGGACATGGAGCTGTTTGAGCAAGTCCAGAGGAAGGCCACGAGGATGATAAGGGAGCTCAAGCACCTCCTGTATGAAGACAGGCTGAAAAAGTTGGGGCTGTTCAGCCTGCGTGCAGCCTTCCAGTATCTGAAGGGGGCCTACAAGGATACTGAAGAGGGACTCTTCATTAGGGACTGTAGTGACAGGATAAGGGGTAATGTGTTTAAACTTAAACAGAGGATGTTTAGGTTGGATATAAGGAAGAAGTTCTTTAGTGTGAGGGTGGTGAGTCAGTGGAACGGGTTGCTCAGAGAAATTGTGAATGCTCCATCCCTGGCAGTGTTCAAGGCCAGGATGGACAGAGTCTTGGGTGACATGGTTTAGTGTATGGTGTTCTTGCTCATGGCAGGGGAGTTGGAACTGGATTATCTTAAAGTCCTTTCCAACCCAAACCATTCTTGTGATTCTATGATTCTCTGGTAACTTGCATGTGAGCTCTTATTCATATCAATAGTTCAACCCAGTTTTGAGAATTCTACAGACTTTGGCATACCAGCCCATACAGTGGTGCCCTGGACCTGTATACTTAGCAAAAGACACTTTAGGGCCACATATGATTATCTCGAAATTTACAAAATTAAGCATCTAAACAATTTTGATGCTTTTGGAAATCTCTGTGTCCTTTTGGGTCTGAATAGATCTGGAAAATATGGGCTGTAATGCCTAGGATGCCATTAACAGACTTGTAACATTCACAGGAGGAAAAAAAATTACTAAATGACCTAACCTACTCCACTACCACGAAAATCCATTTAAACCAAACTGGTTTTAAATAGACTTAAGTGATAGAGCTTCCAGCATTTTTCTGAGAGAACTGGTTACGTAGCTTAATAGGTCTAACTAATGTACTCTGATTTCTATCTTGGGGTTTAAAAAACCCTTGTATACCAGCAGCCTTCTCATTAATTCTTATATCCAGCCAGCCAGTGCAGTAGTTGAACATATTAATGTTTCAAGACTTCCTTCGACCAGACCTGGCTTCACAATACTAAAAAAAACACCTTAAGGCACTTCAATAAACTTAATATAAATTGCTAATATACACAACTTATAAATGCAAATAAAGAGAAGTGATTTATATTAGAGTTTATTCATAACATGACTTGGTTAATTAAAGTACACCTTTTTCTTATTACATTATACGGACTCCATTACTGTAGTGCAGGGAGCATTGAGCAGTAAGGTCAAATGAGCCTGGGGAGAAAAATGTGATACATTTGCATCCTTTATATAAGTCCTGTGGTATTTTGTATAATAGATGTTAATAGGTTTCTCTGAAACAAGACTAAGAAAGAGATCCAGTACTAAAAATATGCTGATAGATATCTAATGCCTTTGAATTGTAAGGATTGCTTTGTGAAAGCATGTACATTTGTATTTTGAATCTTTATGAAAGCATGTCCCAACCTATTTTATACTAATACAATAATTGTACAGTAATAATACAGAACATATAGCTAACGTTTGCAATTTTCAAATGTTAACTACATTATATTATCTTTATTTTTAAGTTCTACCACCACAGTTTGTGTTAAAACATATAGGTCTTTTTTAAATATAACATATTAAAAACCTGACTTTAAAAGAAGATGGATTTTAGGGGTTCATTGACATAAAGTGGAAAATAAAATTAATAGTAAAATTAGGATTTTGGGGTGAATTGTTGTGACGTATTTTTTACATTCATCAAGACTCTCACGTGACACAAAGGGGAAAAATTCAGCCTTGTAAACTCAACATACCGTATTAAAATAAAGGTAGCTTTGACAGGTTTCAGTTATTTCATTCTTTAATTACTGATGAAGTAAAACATTCAGTTGCTTATTGAAGTCATTGGTGGTCTGAAATTTGTAACACCTATCAAGTTTTTGCAGCTACATCTTGTGCAGTTTCTTCTCCAAGGTTCCCATGAAAAATTGTTTAATCCTTAAAGCTTTTTCAGTAACCCAGAAGTATCTAGCACTACTGATCTGTAAATAAATGAGAACGCAAAATCTTGGAACAGTCAAGCAGGAAAATAGGTGTGTTGAACCCAAAGGCTGAAATTTTTAAATTATCCAAATATATCTTGAATAATCTTTCCAAGGATAAGTCCAACTTGTGTCATGAACTTTTAAGGGAATCTTAGTAAATGCAGCATTCATATTCATTCAAACAATAGGAGAACACTCAGATCATATGAAATATTCATGTTATGTCAAAATACAGTGACAAAATGTAGTGCTGCTTTCTTTTAACATATAGTTTTTAAGAGGACAGAGTAAATAGTTTATAAATGAGAGAGAGAGCTAATGTCCAAGACGAGAGGATGTTTAATTAGAGATTCTTAATAATCCATTTTTTTAAAGAATATATTCCCAGCCATGGTTTTAGGCACATTCTGTATGTCCATCCCATATAGCTATAGCAACATACAAAAATATTGCACAGCTGTTTCTTTGTTGAGAATGCTTAATGAAAACAGAAAATAATTAATATTTTGTCATTTATTTTGATTTGTTTTGATTCAGGCTATATCAGTCTGAAATTATGGAGATACCCATGGTTCCCACCCTCTCAGAGAAATTAGGTGGTCTCCTGCTTAAAACATAAACATGATTTTTATTTTTTTTTAGGAGGGAACTGTTAATGATAGCTATGCATCTGAAATTCCTCAAGCATATCAAACAATCTGGTGCAAGTGTACAGAGCAAAAGATCCTTTTAAAGACTGATATTCTTTGTCACCAGGAAAGGATTTCCTATTTAAATCAAGGCCAGGTATATGAACTCTACTGTGCCAACCAAATACTGCAAGTTGGACGTGAGAGGTCTTAAAATCTTTAAACAGCTGGCTGACCTGGAGACATGCATCAGCAACCGAATTTTTACTTAAATGTATATTTAATGGGCCTACGTGCAGCATTTGCTTCTCTTGCTGTTTGTAAGTAGGAAAGTCCCATCATTCTTTAAGGAGAGCTTTCCTATCAAGCCAGTATAAGCAATCCAAGATACATATAGTCAATAGGAAATAGTAACAGAAATAGTAAAATGCAACCTATACATAGTGAGTCAAAAGGGTGGATTTTTAGCACATGAAAATTTGCAGTGTTTTTTCATTGCTGTTTTTTACATGGTGGCAAAATCTCTTCCATATGATCACTAATTGAAAAAAAAGAACAAAATCATGTATCTCATTCAAGGCATAAAAAAAAAATGCCCAACCCATCACCCACATTGCCTCCAAAAGTATGTTTCCCTATTTAAAATTGTGGTATCACATTTAAACAGCCTTGCCAGTTTTGTATACCATAAAAACAAGGGTTATGAAATCTTATTTAAAATAGCAGCATGCAAGAAGAAGGAAATAAACTACATTAATTTAATCTTCTTTCCTAAATGTTAACAGCAGTATAAAAATGGATGATCTCATCCTTGTAATCAGTTGCACGGTGCACAAGGGCAGGAGTCTCTGGTGCCTCATCTGTGAACTAATCTTTCATTTCATAGCAGATCTTTCCATATCAAACAACACAAATGACTTAATTTGCATGACAGGATTTGTAACGGGGCAAATCTAGTGTCAAAGTCGATTAAAGATTACACCGGAGAACCATCATAATCAGTACTCTAATGAGCCTAAATAGTACATATAAAGTCTCCCCTTTTTGCCATTCCAGTCATGTATAAAAGGGAATGTGTTTCTTTTCATCGGTGAGCCAGTCTTTTGGTTTGCACATTACGCCCTACGTTGAGCTAAAGTCATGTCAGTCTGGTTTCAGAGGGAGAGAAAGGGAAATAATAAAGCAAACATCACTTCACAAATGACATTGCTTGGTATAAGCCAACGTTTGAAGCCCTTAATTCTTCTAATCTGCAAAATAGTCAATGCTAATGGGTTTTTGCCTTTGTGAAAGCTGATGCATAGAAAGAAAAACTTTAATGAGCTGCCTGGGTTGTATGCTTACAGATACCTGTCAAATGTCTGTCATCTTAGCTATCGTTGAGGCATTATAAAGAAAGTAAGAAGCAAGGAACGACAGTATTTGTACAAGCATTTTCATGCTAAAATGGTACAATTTTCTTCCTGTCATAATTTCATTGTATCTGAAAGTCAGAAAAGCTTAACCCTTTCAATAGCACATCCTGTACAGAATATCATACACAAAATTTGAAATGGTAGCTTCAAAAATGGCATTGCAGTTTTGCAAACAGCATCTTTTATTAAATTTGTTTCATAAAACTGAATTATCTATATTTAAAATAATGTGACAACAGATTATTGGAATCAATTTCTACACTTTGGGGAGATCAAGAGTTTACTAAATTTAACAAACCCTCAGTGTGAGAGTCTGTCATCAGAATAATTCCCTTCTGAGTTCTTAATTTCGTACGTTTTTGTGGTTTTATGCTGTCAATATGAATAACAATGCAAAGAGGTCAACAAACTCCCTATTCTTACTTTCTTTTTTATTGAAAGAAATGGAAATTTGAATGCATCTTATTACAAGCACATCTGCTAACTCTGCTGTTCTAAGTTACAGTTAAGTTGAGCCAGCTTTGCTTTCAAATGTTTATTATAAGTGTAAAAAATTATCTATGAACTGAAACGCATTCAGAAGTCTTAGCCCAGGTATGCTGGTTTGCCTGTTTCTCTTTCCAGTTTCATGGTCTATCCTCACTATTTCCAAGAAATTTAGTCACCTAAAGTATGGATATTTGAGTGCAGAAATTTCCCCCAGTTCCAAGTATCAACCTCTAATTTGAGGATCTGCATGCTCTGTAAATTTGAATACGGCTTTGGGAATCAGGATCAAAAACACGCTTAGGTACAGGCTGGAATATGTTCACGCACAGGACTGTTTGTAGAATGGGGCCTTCGTCTGGAGAGAGGACATACCAGAATATGTGAAAAAAGGGTATTTTTAGAGGCACGACTGCGAAGCCTGGCAGAAGGCATGAATAAGGTTTGCGGTGGCAGGTGCTACTGCCTTGCTGTGTGTGTCTGGGTAAGTCACTTATACTCAGTATTTCAGTATCCACAACATAAAGCAGGATAAATATTCTTAGCACTCTCTCACGAGTGCTTGGACACCTCATTTATTCCTGCCTGCAAGTCATTTTGGTGATTTTTTTGCTTATTTTATCCAGCTGTCAGTGTCAGTACTTCAGAGAGGCATTTTTGTTATTGTTCTGTTATGTCTCTGTTGTTGTTTTTACCTGTACTTCTCAATCCTCATTCTGGGGGCTGTGATACTGTGTCAAGGTGT
Organism: Coracopsis vasa; assembly: GCA_026283785.1. Taxonomy (NCBI): domain Eukaryota; kingdom Metazoa; phylum Chordata; class Aves; order Psittaciformes; family Psittacidae; genus Coracopsis; species Coracopsis vasa. The sequence continues at coordinate 16,034 of JANHGB010064741.1, read as the reverse complement.
ACTAAGGCATGACACACTTCAGCGCATCTTAAATATTCGTAAAAGGTCTCAGGCACTAGCTCATACATTTTCATTGAGCCATTACAATCCAAATAGAAGAACTTTAATGAGTGTATCACATCTGTATTGCTTCCAAAGGACTCACTGACAGAATCTTTTATGCTTCTGCTGCTGGTGAGGATCTCAATGGAACATTTTTTTCACTTGCTGTCTTTTTTTTTCTTTAAGCAAACTCACAGAGAGTAGAAAAACATAAGGCAAAACTATTTAAGTGGCTTTAAAGTTTGAGATTAAGAAAACAAAACCAGGGAATGATAATTACAACTGAACTTTTTCACCCAAGCTGCACTGGGTGAAATTTGTGCTGGTGTCTCCCACCACATACATATCTTATCTAAAAGTGTAATGGGGGTAGGGAATCAGTGGATTTAGGGGAAAAGAGCTGCTTTACCAGCAAACTTGCTTTTCTCTTGCTATAATTTACATGTATAAAGTGCCCAACTACTCAGTTTTTAATATTACTGAATGTTAGGCATTCTCATACTAAAAAAGCAGCGAAACAAATAGAAACACTACTGCTATGGCATGTAGAGCAAGAGGAGGTTTCCACACAGAATTGGTCTATCTAGTTTGGAGGTTTTCTTATCTTTTTATACTACTTCTTTTCATTTAGGAAGTTTTCTTCTGTATGGAGATGAGACAGCTGTCAGAGGGGAAATACAGCTCCCTCTAAGGTCCCTTTAAAACCACAGCATCCTGTCAAACTATCCTGAAATGAGGAGGGGTGAGAGAGGATAGGGAGGGCAGGAACATCCCACTGTTTTCCCAGAAGTGATTTTTTCAGCCCATCAAATCATTGCTTCCCAACTTTGTTAAGAGTTTCTTTCCTGGTGTGTGCTGGGCACAAGCAGGCAGCAGAGGAGCCACCACGGGAGCCCTCCGGTCCTCAGAAGAGACCTGACACGTCACTTGTCAGTCCTCTAAAGAAGTCTCCTTCTGCATGCCATGATGGTGTGGGAAACATACTTACTTTGAAGGGAAACATATACTTATTAATCACCCTCTATTTAAGCTTAAGCATGCTGAGCGCTGAATGATCACTCGTGCCTCCTGACTGGTATGCTTGGTACAGCAGCCACAGCGCCTGCACCATAATCCAGAGAGCTGAACTCGTTAGTGTGCAAACGTAAATAACATACATTAGCTGTGCATGTTTAGCTCCAACTTGGATTTCATCCACTTTCAGATATGAATTATTCATCCCTCATCTCCCTCCAATTGTTCTTTTAATTCATATCACAGTTGTTAAAAGGTTAGAAGCCATGTTACTGAATAATCCTTTACTGTTTCCCCACGGCAATTTGCGCCCAATTTTTGCAGACTTCAAGCCTCCACTGTCCCTGCTGCAGAGTTCATTTTTATTGCAATTCCCAGCTAGCCTTTTCCCCCTGAACACTACCTCTCTGACCTAACTGCTATACCTCTGATCCCATGCACCCCAGAAGCTGTCACAAGTCTCCCTCCTTCCCAGGAGTTGAACACACAATAGAGAATAGGCCCTGGCTGTGAGGTTCAGCAGCCATTAACCCCTACCAGCTGTTCCTGCAGGGAGCCTTCTGTGGCTGAATGTCCTTTCTCTGCGGAGGCCCTCATTTCCACTAATCTAACTATTGTTGGGTAGGAATGCTGACAGGAGAAAAGAAATTTTTCTTGTGTCCATGCAAGTGTGTGTATCCATGTGTAAGTGAAGGAAGAGTGAAGGCTAATTTCTATAGTAGGCATGAATGGAAGGATTGGGAAAAAAAAACTAGTTAAAATGTGTTTACTTGCTTAAAAGGCTCAGTCAATTTAAATAATTTCAGTAGTATGCTCTGCTTGGGGGGGGATGGGGAGGAGGGGGAAGCGAGTTACTATTATCATTTTTTGTCAAAGGCACTGAGATATTCCCCTGCATTTTCTAAACACTTCTTAAAATATGAAAAGAAAATAGGACAAACGTATGGAAACAAACTGCAAAATGAACAGAAACACATCACAACAAAATCTCATCTTTTTAAAACAACAGACCTAGGCATCCAAAGAGTTACCTTTTTTCACATTGATTATCCATTTTCAGTAGACAGATGATTCAGACTCTCTTGAAATACACAAAATGGTTATCAGGTTTTGCTGACAAATTCAGGATTCTGTGGTAATACTCTTGGAAGAAAACAAAATCAACTGGAAAGAAAAAAACCCAAACATTTTATTTAAATGATCAACATTTTCAAATAACCAAACTGAATTCCTCGCATCTCTCACAATGGCATGATTTCTAATTGCATTTTAAACTTGCAGTTTCAAATATTTTCATGGAACACTAGTAAACAACTTAATAAATCACAAACTAGCATTAGTGTTGCTTTTCCTTTTCAAGCCACACAGGCAAAAGAAATAACAAAAAATTAATTAGCAAGAAAGAAAACTATTTTATTTGCTGGAAAACAGCATGCCATTTTAAGTTTCAATTAATTCATCCTTTTCTCTAAAAAGATTGATAACAGAAACTGTTTTGAAATTTAGTGCTTTGTTTTATCACTTGATGAAGTTCAGCAAAATACAACAGTTGGTCTAGTTCAAATCAAATTAGAAATAATTCATGTAGAAATATATTTTCTGGGCAATTAGACTGTATCATAGTAGGGCAAATGTCTGATATAATAAAGCTCTACTTTGCATCTGTTCCTGTGTCTAGACGTCTGCAATTACTAGTCCTTACAACAGCAGCAGCAAGATAAAGCACTGCTTACAGGTTATCGCTATTAAAATTCAACATTTTCTTTCTCTGCCCCCCTTTATTACCTAAATCATTTGACTGTTATAAAATTTAATTTAATTTAATGAAGTTGCACTTTCCTCATCTTCAATATGAACACAAACACAAACAAACAAACAGTACAGAGTCCAGCTCATTGTTTCTCCCCAACATTAGCTGCCGTGCATGGGTACTGGTCTCATTGAAGTTAAATATGTGCAAATAATACTTGCTCAGACCCCAAATGGCAGAAATGGCTCTGTGGATAAAGAAAGGACCTGAGGCCTCCTCACTGTCAATCTGGCATCCTTCAAAGGCACTATTAAAAAAACCCACACAATGTAGTAGAGAATGCACATCCCTAATTACAATTATTTGGGAAGACAAAAGGTCCATGCCAAGAAGGGTATATTTCTAGGTAGATAGGTAGGTTTAAATCCCTAATAAAAGGAAAATTATCAGGTAGCCAAAGACAAAGGAGGCCACCACAGCCCAGCATCTACAGGATGAACCCCCACTGACATGTCAGGACACCAGCAGGAGTTCTGCTCTGCACTGACTTCTCTGCTCCTTTGCTAGAGCAATGAGCAGGGTGTGCTGCATCAGCTGTACTTCAGACGTTGTAAATCAAGTAATGTAGGGTTGGAAGAAATCACACATGAAGACAATGGGTCTGATCCTTGAGGTCACACGGAAGTACCACTTCTTTACAATTTTGGCTTACTGAGTACGTTGAAGGATTATTTCAGCACAATTTCTGAAACTGCAGTATTACACAGTTCATGGGCATAAACAGTAGTTCTGGGTGTTAATGAAACTGCTTTCTCCTTCAAGTTCTCCCTATAATTACAGGGCTTCTGAGTTTCTAAGCAAACCTGAGCAAATTTTAAGTAGAGCTTTGTTTAGACAATCTAAGATATTAAATCATAGTCTTGAAGCCCTGCAAAGAATCAAGCACATAGCAATAAATGGCATTTGTGAAATACTTCATGCAAAGAAAGGCATTCATCGAAATGAACACAGACCTTTTGGCTAAACTTGGAAATAGCTAGTTACAGGATCCCAGACTCATCTTTAACCAAGGCATGCTGGTATAAACAGAAAATCAATACTGCTTGAGGAGTCATCCATTTGTGGCTATTCTCATTCAGACTTTGTCCTTATCATATTCATATATTGAGTCAGGTGGTGTCTGTGCTTACATGACAAATCTTCAAGGGACACTTGAGTGGCATAGTAGAATTTTTTTTACTCTGTTCGGAATAACCTAAGTTCATTGACTACGCCACAGTGAGATGCCAGCTAAATGCCTATCACCTTCCTGCATCAACTTTTCCCAGCAACTTTAGATGTCTACAAAGTGTCTTCAGTATCTGATCTTTGTTAAACAGGCTGCCTTGTTAAACCTGAGATTTATCTTTAAGGGCAGATGTAATTTGTAATCCAGATCATGTTTCAGATGGACCAGAGCAGTCCCGATGTAGAATACAAAAAACAGATCAGAATATTCTGTAACCCTGTTTAAGAGAAAATCATAGGCTGTACTTTCTAGTATTAGTGACTCAACTGACTGCCAAGAGACTGTCTGGAGTTGACCCATTAAGAGTTAATCTGAAATAAAGCTGCCACACAGTATTTGCAAAGACACAATATGCTTCTTCAGTCTCATAATGCACATTGTATCACAAATTTAACTTCCGATCTAAGAAGCTGGAGTTGATTTCAGCAATGTTTCAAAAAATGGTGATGGACCTTTTTTTCCACCTGTGTCTGTAGCTTCCCACACAGGAAAAGTGTTACAGAAGGCTCCACTTGCAGAACAAGTTTCCAGCTTTCAGGTCCTCAATACCAACATGTCACATCCCTAAAAGGGAGAAACTCTACTCTAGAAATATCCAGTAAGGTAATAATACTACCCAAGAGCGCCACATGCTATTTTTATTTCACTTGCAGTGCAGAACATGGCTTTGACATAATAATCTAAACAGATGTTTCTTTGAAATAGCTTACTCAATATTTTATGCTGTATTTTTCATTACAATTATATAAACTGTAATCCAAATTTGGCAAAACACAGGAAAAAACACTTTGCCAAATCTTAGACTTATTTTTTGCATGTTCTTACTTTGTTGGGATTATGAGAGAACATAAGTCAAGTCTGAGTCTTCAATGAATTTGGAGCACCAGCTCTCAGAGGTATGAATTTCCAATCCAAGCAATTGCAGCTCAGAATTCAGTTTTTATTCCTTCTTGTACTCCAAAACTCAGCTCTTTGTGCCAGAAGCTTTTATTTTGCAGCAGGTGGGCACCCAGCTCTTTGATACCTGACATCTCAACCTTCTGAGGTTTGCCCCTTGTGTTTCACCACATGCTTGCCAAGTACTCAGGCTACAGCACACGTTACTGTCACTCTTCTGCCACAAGAGTGGGAAGGGAGAGGGTGATTATCCAGCTCACTGCCAGGATAAAACAATCACTTAGGCATATATCAAATGAAGTGTTTGCCAGAGATGTTTTTTTTCCAAAATCACTTTTTTTCCAACTGTGTGCTGCAGTGCTATATGAGAGTTTGGTTATGAGACAGGTGAGATTACAGTGGCATGTGCTGTCATCAGATCAATGACAACACACGATATCAATACATATGCTGAAAGCGAGGGAGGATTTGTCAGAATTAAAGTCTGCCTAACTTGTGGCAGGGTTTTTGAGGATGTTGTATATGTTTGGACAAGGTGGGGAAGGGCTGGTCACTTCTGGAAGTCGTAATTAAAGTGTTAACAAACTGCTTGACTGCGATTAGTCTGATACAAACAGAAAAATGATGACTGGCTTCTTACACATCCTGTTGTTCCTTTCCTAGTTCTGTTTCTCTTACTGACAGATATTTGAAAAGTAGTATTTTCTTAAATGTAACAATTTAAGAAAATAATGTTTCAGGAAATGCTGACATGTCAAATTTTCTGCTTTTCAGGGGTAATCAGAACTGAAATGGTGCTTCTGTGCCTTTTTTTTTTTTAGCAAGAGGATGTTAATGGATTTTCAGTCATGAGGCAGTCATGAAGCACAAAAAAGATGACATTAAATGTCACCTGATGCTAAAGAAAATACAGGGACTGTTTAAAAAAAATACATTGAAACCAAAATTCTCCCTGTAATGCTTTCTATCAGGAAGTCTGAAATTGTTTTTTGCATGTTTAAACGCAGTGAGTACAAAACCAGAATGCTGTTTTGCACAGATCACTGGCTTGGTATCCGAGTTTTTAGTAAAAAATTCTAGCAAGATACTGCTCATAGTAAAATATCTTTAGAGCAGTGGCCGGTTCTGGGAACTTTCGTGCTTGAGTACTGTCTGCTGAAGTAAAATGACATTGAAATGTACTATTAAATATTTTCCAAACAGTAGGCTAACATTATAGATACAATTTCTAGCTGTGACGTACGTTGTTAACCTCATTTGGTGAGTGGGAAATTAACCCTTGCCTTTTCCAATAATTCAAAGAGTGTGCACATGTGTGCAAAAGTACATGCTCTGTGCTAGCTTGGTGCAAATGTTATTTCTTCTAAAGAGGTTCTAAAATATAACCACACAATCGTATTTAAATCTCTTATTAAATGGAAATACCCATATACCATCTACAGAGACATCGTTTGAATTTTCTATGGATTTCTAACTGCTGCACTGACATCCTGGTCATTAACAATCTTACCCAAAATCTTGGCATACTTTGTGCTGTTTGTCACTTTTAGAGATCCATCTTTCAAATTCATGCATGCAATTCTTTTCTTAAGGTGACATCCTTAGGAGACTAATAATAATGTCCTGGATATTACTGAATCAGTAGTTTGTACTAACACAGGTTTGGAGTAAGATGTTTTTAAACATCAGAATAAGACATCTCCCCAGGCAATAGGCAGTTCCTACTTGTAGAAGGTCTGGAGATAAAATTGCAGGTTTTACTGTTGCACTATGAAATAAGTAGCCCATGTCCCTCAAAGGAGGGGCTCTTAAAACGAGTTTTAAGTCCCTTCGTTACCATTTCTTAGAGCTGCAGTCATAGCTAGAGACTAACTGACCTCAGAGATGCCTTAAATATACTTCAGACTGTTAGTATCAAATAAACAAATTTGTTTTGCACAACAGATCAATAGATATATTAGCTGTTACCTAAAAAAGAACTACATAGTTTTTGTTACTCATAATACAATATTCCCATAATACTCATAATACAGTATTCCCATAATACTCATAATACAGTATTCCCTAATATATCAATAAAACCATATAGCAAATCATAGTGGGTACTACACACACACACGCACGCACATACACACACAGAATCAGGTTCTTGATAGACTTTAATGAACATATAAATTACAGGTTTTTTGTCGTATAATCTTACTTGCTCAAATGGTGACAATATTATGCAACATTTATTTCAGGTCATGAAATACTGTTGAAATTCCTTTTAAAAAACTTTTAGGTCATCTGCTTCACTCTTGAGATCTGTATTCTAAAATATCCAGACTTTGTATTCCAGTGGAAGAATAAGATGAAATGTATTTAGAAAACCAAATTAAACAGAAATTCAAGATGACAAACAGGGGACTTCATTTTCTGACAAATTGTATCATTGACATGCTGGTCTGTGCTAAGCATTAAAATGGAGCTATATGCTGAAAGTAACATACTTCCAGTTACTATCTTTTTATTATTCCATTTTTTCCTAACATCAATAAACTCCTGGGAGCTATTTCTAGTGGTGGACAAAAAAGCAACTTCCCTGTCTATGAGAATTTGGGATTTCAAACTGGTTTCCCCTTGTGAACTGAAAGTTAAAAAGCTCTAAATTTTTTTTAAAAAAAAGGCAGTTCAAAAAAACACCAGTCAAAAAAAAAACCAAGCCAGAAAATATTATAAAGAAATAAAGTGCATTGGGATACAATGCTCAATGTTAAGAAATCCAAAGCATTCTACTTTGATTTTGACCTTTTGATTTTGGGCAGAGTGTGACTTAAAGTATTAAACTAGCTAATATTTCAAACCAAAGCCCATGAATTTTATATTTTTCAACTACTTTACAAGGCAGTTTTGACAAATTTTGAAGTGTTTCTTTCAAAATATTTTAGAGTCTGGAGACTTACTAAAAGCATCATTTCCATGGGTTAATTTTACCAGTTCAGAATTTTCCAGTAGCTGAAATACCAGGTCAGATAATTATTGATGTGCTTTACTTTTTTGTCAGTTTTTATTGTCACCAGAAACATCAAATAAAAATACAGTCTTGCACTGCAGATCATAATTAATTCAGTAACACACATGAGGTTACAGGCCAAATTCAATTTCTATTTACACTGGTAGAAAAATGTCTTAATACCATGAAGCTGTACTGGTGAAGCTGAGAGGTGTTAGCAGTCATACAACAGCTCCCAACTATATGCTGATATTCCTCTGTTCAAAGGAACATCTCGGTTTGTGAACAATTCTGAAACAGGATATTTCTGGAATCCATCTGATGACACACAAGATGTGCATTTTCAAGCACTCTGCTCATGCATATGGTTGGAATCTGTTGTGCCACTGCTTATATTGTATAAGGCTAAGTATGCATGCAAACAAACCTGCTTTTCCCCAACTGATCTCTTTGTCTAGTTAAGACCAACATTGTATGGGTTGTTTCCCTGCTGATTGTTGTTCAGTTTAGCAGCCATTTCTGTGCTGGTAACACTTTCCTATAAGGTG
>JANHGB010064741.1:0-5000 GCA_026283785.1 Coracopsis vasa | reverse complement strand
AAAACAATTTTACGCTGTGGAGGGAAGTATCAGGCAATTACTGATGTAACAGCCACCTGCAGAAGCGAGGCCCTGGCTGGAGCACTGGGCTGTTCATGAATATTTTATAGTGTGATGTTATTTTGAATGGCTGAGGCAGGTGAAGGGGGCTGAGGATGTAATAAGTAACTCTGCTGGAGACTGTGTCGCAGCTCTGTTTCTCTGCAGTGGTCCACAGTGTAACACCAAGAAGAATCCTGACCCTGCATAAGACTATGCAAGGGCAGCTGAGGCTGAGGAAAGATGATGTGACAAGTCATGGTGGGCACCCTTTAAAATCTGTTGTCTAGCAATTTTACACATGATGTCCGGCTTAAAAAGCCCCTGCATCAATCTTGTCCAATTTAATTTGATAAACTAAGTGTGGATAAGGATTAAATGAGAATTTTGTAGTGGAGAAAACTTGTTCTTACTCTTTAATCCGTGAAAGATCTTCTGAGGTAAACCACATAAAAATTTAAGCTGTTGCTGTGGAAAATAGTGTTGCTTCTTTGTTATGTATTTGTTTTAAAATCTAGTATTCTCTTAAGAAGTAGAGTTCAAATATATAGTTTTTACTGCAAGCACATATGCACATTTTATTCAAAATGGATCACTTCAAAGAAACCTTTTTAGAAAGCTGTCATATGAATTGCATTTATATGATGTCACTTATTCCCAGTAGTGAACCTGAATAACACATTTTAACTGAAGTACATTATTTTATACATATTTGTGTTCTTCAACACAGAGAATTTTTTCATTCCTGGAAGAGGCAGTGAAGAGTTAAACTGGACATGATACAATACAACGTGAAGGGGATGTATTCAAGAGCCTTAAGAATTTGTGGTGATGTTGGCATATTTAAGATCTTCAAACAAAACAAGAAAAAAAGAACCAAAATTAACAATAGGACTAAAATATAAAAGATTCATTTTTACACTTACCTGCAGAAAATAGAATCATAAACTGAGCAATTGTCTCATATTATGATTACTGTCAGAGAGATGTTGAATAGTCTTTAAAAATATTTTTCAACTTGAACATTATATGCATTCATAAAATATGGTATTTGAAAGGAAAAGCTGAAGAAGGTTTCACTGAAAGCTGCAGAGTAAATAGCTGAAGGATTCTTTTTTAAGAATAGAACATGTTTAGAAAAAGGACACAAAAGATTTAGAGAAACCTTGGACAGAAATTGGCAACAAGAACTGAATTCCTGAAGAGCAACTGAGAGGGAAAATGTAGCTTACCATACGCTGAAAATAATGTGTGGCAACACAGGAATTCTCAGAGTGACAACTGGAAGATTATAATGATGCTCTTTAATTTTTGTAAGAGGTAGTTTTGTACATACACTCACAACATTTCATAACATTAGCTTATAGCTTGCACCAGTAAGAAATAATACAATGTTATGTTAATTTCCTATTCTAATGTCACCTTCCTAACAGAATACTGAAGTTGTGCTGCTTGAGATAGTCGAGAGAGCTGTCTATCGTGTTTCCATAACTAAAACTGCAGAAGTAGCCTGACTAGGCTCATGGTACGTTGCACAATTCAAGCCATGATTTTCTCTAAGATTTCCTGGCTAATTATCTACAGTCTGATCTAATCAATCTACATTAGCAGTAAATATCCAGTGAATAACACACAAAACTGAAAAAAATATACCAAACTGTTTTTCCTAGATCCCGCTTTCAACAGAATTTTCAATGAATGAAAAGAAACTCCAGTAAAACAACATTAGACACCTCTATCAATAGTCTCTCTTCTTGGACTACAACTGCTTCATACCTATGCTTGGAAATGTAAGATAAACACAATAAGAAAACTCAAAAAATATTGTTACAGAATTAATCATATTTAACACTGAAAGAGTGTCCAATGAAGAATGTGTTAATTCAGCTCCAGAATAAATGTTAAAGGTGCTGTGTTTAAGCAATTTCATGTAGACTGAATTATAAAACAGCAAACATGCTGTAAATTTTGGATACTTTTAATTAGATTTTCAACGTAAGAGATGTTAAGCTCTGTATGTAGATGGCATTATTTAAAAGCTTGTCTTGTAAAAGAAAATTGCTGTTCGACAATTCTATAGAATACTCAAGAAAGGTAATTGTACTGCACTGGCTGCTAAAGATGGAGGTGTTGAGTAAAGTCACTGCTTCAGCTTTTACAGAAAACTGTAGAACATGAACAAAAAGGAGACAATGACATTAGCGTGGTGAAATATTCATCTCTGCAACAGGAGTTATATTATGCAATAACACAAATTATGGACCAGCCCCCCCCACATCTTAGGTCATCAGAGTATTTGAGCTTTCTCCACTTCCTTGCCAAAAAAAAAATAAAGCCCAACATATACAAGGCCCTGATGTAAAATTCACCCAGGCAAAGACTATTTTCACAAGTGAAATGGAAATGCAAGAAACCAGAGTGTCTTGGTTTTTAATGAAAGGCCGCACAATTAATCTGGAAAACAAAAGTGATTGACTAGCACCAGTGTGAAAGAAATGTACTGACTGACCCCCAGCGACAACACAAGTACTCTGTGTCACTGTTGATCCACAGCTAACTGCTTTCTGAATTGCTTGTCCTTTGATACAATGCATTGCTCAGAGAAGCAGTCTAAAAATAAGTTCATTATTAGAGTTACACTTTCAATTAAGATGTTAGAACAATCAACAAGCGTGCATGAAACCAGAAGAGATGACATTTGGAAATATCAAACTTCATTAAGGTCTGCATTGCTATTACTCCTCCTTATATTCAAATGGCAAAGGAAAACTTCAGCTGTTAAATAAAGGATGTCTTTCGTCCACTTCTTAGATCCAGGTTCACCTATGGACTTGCACGTGGTGACTCTCAGCTATGCTTCACTTCAAAATGCCCCATGCCAGGAGCAGAAAACACAAGCCAGATTTCAGAGCTTCAGTTTCTTAGGCTGGGGACCTTGGAGATGCCACAGACTTCCACAGGCTCAGTCACCTAATAAAAATTCCACTTTTCCTACAGATATGGGAACCAGACTGCACTGTGTTGGGCAGTGATGTTGCATGGCATTGCATGAAACCAGAAAGTCTCCTGTTCTCCTAACATCCAGATTATCTCTATGGGAAAAGATGACCTGGTTGGCACAGGCAAAGGCAATGCTTTCTAGTGGTTAGAGCAGATCCCAAACAGCTTAAATTCATTTCCTGCAGCAACAAAACTGCCTAAAGAGCCTATTTATAGTCAAACTGCTTTTTGTACTCTTTGTGGAGATAAGGATGCAAAAGTTAGTGGTAAGGAAATAAAGGAACGGGAAGGGCAAAACAAAAGGGAACAGGCACTCCTGCTGGGCTGGGAAAAGGAGCACAAAAATTGGGTTACTAACAGGCTTACAGAAGAGATAGAAACCAAAATAATTAAGGACATGTGTATCTGCTTCTACAGAATTCTGTGAATGTGCAAGCAGGTTTTCTGGGGGTCATTTGAATATAGGTGCCTATATTGTCCTTACATTGCATTTGAACCACCAATGCAAGATGCTTTTCTAGGGCTTCTCTAAGTCCTTGAGGCATTGTCTGCTCATTTTTCCCAAGAGCAAGAGTTCTACTCTACCAGAAAAAAAATGAATGAATTAACAAGGATGTGCTCATCGTACAGATCAAACTACAAATTTATAAGAGATATTTTCAACTAGTGACACAACTTCAGGCACCTTCAGGTGAAGATCGCCTAGGAGAATGAAGGGTTTTCATTAAGTTTGTATATAGTCACACTTTTCAGCAATACAATCATGAGTGTCATCACGGTAATGGAATGGTGCCCAGCAGCTAGTCCTGAGATAAATTTATCGAAAGCATCAGCTTCACTGAACAGTATAAATAAGCAGGCACTTTAGAGAAGAAACCTTGGGAAAAAACACAGTTTAAACTAATGATAAAGACAGCAAAGTTCATTATTATCTTATGCAAGGGCTAAATGAGATCACAAGGGCTAAATGAGATCACATTTGGGATACAAATACCTTCCTTTCTTGCTATGAATGGAACTGAACAAGAGGCTAAAAGATGCCTGAGGTGGTGTAGAAATACAAACCTGAAACACCAGCTTAAAAATCTCCAAGGGTCTGAGGAAAAGGCTGTGTCATAATAAAGAAAAGCTTTATTCTGTTTAGACTCACATTATTTCCTAATGGTAAAATACAACAAAATGCACGAATTAGGTGGGTTCTGGGCCTCCCTTTCCTACAAGAAGCTTTTTAAATCAAAAGGAGTAGGCTAAACTTAATAGCCTCCATTATCAGATTTCTTCACAGCGCTCTATTATTCATCAGACGACTCTACAGAAGGCAAAGATGAAGGGATGCTTTAGCTACATGCAAGACGTAAAACATATCTTGACCTGATTAAAATATTCTGTTCACATAAAAGTACTACAGATCAAGGTTTTATATTGCTGCTTGTGAGCTTGTGGTAGGCTTATGTCACAGACATAGGATATACCTATAGATCTAGGAATAAGACTGTGGAAGCCAGGTTGACAAACTAAGTAACCACAAAGCTCTGACTGCTAATAACACCAAAGTAAAATTGCAGTTGCTGTGAAGTCACTTCAATGCCTCACTTGTGATGAAAGACTTCTCCAAAGTGTGGAGGTGTCCTACAGAGGCTTTAGAAGGCACAAAAGTCATGTTCCTTTTCCCACAAATACTTATCTGTACTCTCTTTAAAATCAACTGACAATTAATCATAGAATCATAGAACAGTTAGGGTTGGAAAGGACCTTAAGATCATCTAGTTCCAACCCCCCTGCCATGGTTAGGGACACCTCACACTAAATCATGTCACCCAAGGCTTTTTCCAACATGGCCTTGAGCACTGCCAGGGATGGAGCATTCACAACTTCCTTGGGCAACCCATTGCAGTGCCTCACCACCCTTACACTAAAGAACTTCCTCCTTATATCCAATCTAAACTTCCCCGTTTAAGTTT
>JANHGB010064737.1:0-41547 GCA_026283785.1 Coracopsis vasa | reverse complement strand
TCATCGGGAACTTCACCTGACTGCCATGATTTTTCAAATATGATGGACAGTGGCTTAGCAACTTCATTTGCCAGCTCTTACGTTGCTTCTCCATGATGCTTCTTTTACCTGCATCATTTTCTGTTCATTTAAGATGCTACTGATACATAAGGCTCAGTCAACTCCATTCCATCTAATTAACTTTGTGATCCCTCTATATGTAACAGGTTGCCAGAGCAGGGACAGAAGCTAAGTGCTAATTAGGAGGAGTGAAAGGTGTCAGCCTGGGATCATGCCCCAGACAATGAGTGAATTAGTTTGCAGGTAAAAGCCAAACACCCTATTCAGAGATTCTGAGTGCTCGTATAAAGATTGGAAGCTTTCAATGCTTTTTTCTAAAAGGTTACTTCAAAATACAAACAATTTCTTATATTTGCTTTAGAGCACTTGTAGTTTGCAGCCCATTTGTTTTTAATGGAAATCTCAAAAATGGCCTCTTCTGATGGCAGAACTGACTTTCTGACCAATGCCCACTCATCAGAAAGATTACTTTTGTTATCTGCCTTGTAAATCATACCTTTGCTAGGTAGCTCATACTGTCTAATTTTCATGCTAGTAATATCTTGATTTCTGACTTTCTTGCTGGCTATTATTTTGCCTTGCTTAGGAGCAGGACATAGGAATTATTTTCTTACTTAAGCCACCTAAAGGAAGGCTCGCTGGCCATCAGTTAGGAAGGCCTATGGATTGGTTTTGAGCATCTGTGGAAAGCTTGTATCAGAATTTTTTTTGCCTCCTGGGCTCTGTGCTGTTTTTGCATTGGCTACGGCTGATTTCTGTTTAGTGCTTTTCCGTGCTATCATTTTGGATAAGGAATAAAGTCCAGTTGTGGGCGTTTGGGATTTTTCTGGAGAAGGAAGAAGGGCAGCTGCTGAGGTCTGTTCTTCCAAGGTAAATGTTATTTTAAAGAATGGCTGAATTATGTGACACGTAACTCTCCATATTAAATGCTAACATAAAGCTAAGCCTCTAAAATGAAAGGAGAATAATGAACAGGTTTTATTACTGACTAACATTGCATGAGTTTTTAATATATCTTCCTTTGCCTACCTTGGCAGACTACTCGTGATCTGAAATGCTTGGTTGCCCATTAATTATTTGTGCTGTTCCCACTGCATAATAGACTGTGCTGTTGTCTGTCATTGTAAAAGTTCACCCCAAACCACTGAAGTTAACAGTGAATGAAATATCTCCAAATGACACCACCAAATAAAGTATCTCCAAAAGGCCATGTTTTGTTTCATTAAGCAGTGCCAGTTTCTCCTAAATAGTCCTGTATAATTGGTAAGCCTTTTCTTCCATAGTGCATGTTTTATCAAAACATACATTGTGAATTTTTAAATGTAGGCCAAGTCAGTTGCTGGCATATTTCTGAAACTCAGACATCATGTTTACCAGTGATGGGACATCAATTATTGTTAAATATTTCTATTTCAATAGCAAGGAGTGGCTTCAAATAGGTTCAGATATAGTCTAAATACCAAAGCTGACGTATGAAGGCTTGGGAAGAATCACATGATAACACAATTTTTTGATTCTAACAAATATGAAAGTTTCTGGATTTAACTTTCTAATCTTGCAGTGATTCATATAAGATTTGAAGGCAATGGAATAGACTAGACTATTTCAATTGAAAGGGACCTACAGAGATCCATCTATTCCAATTGCTTGACCAATTCAGGGTTGACCAAAAGCTAAAGCATGTTGTTAAGGGCATTGTCCAAATGCCTGTTAAACACTGACAGGCTTGGGGCATTGACCACCTCTCTAGAAAGACTGTTCCACTGTTTGACTACCTTCTCAGTAAAGGAATCTTGCCTAATATTCAATCTAAACCTCCCTAGACACAGCTTTGAATTATTCTGAAGCATCGCATCAGTGGATACCAGGGAGAAGAGGTTAGCACCTCAGTTCCTTATAATAGATGCTAAGGTAACCTGACGTTTTTTCATTAGAGTTTTCAGCAGAAGGGAAAAGAATTTGGAGAGAATAATTTTCATCAGTCTTTGTGTTGACCTGTGTTACTAAAAACTTTTACGTGTCTTTAGAATATCTCTTTGCTAAATGTGATTTCTTCTGTAAGACGAATGTTCATGACTGAATCAGTTACTAGTCAGGGGATGCAGTTGTCATATCAGCATGCACTTTCTGTGCTGTTGTAGGTTTTCCTTTAACAGAGAACTTGTTGTCAGTCTCCTGAAATGCCATTGAGCTTTACAACTCTTCTGCCTGTGAATAGTTGTTATATTCAATTTCCATGGCAATGTTTCTTGCAATTCATCTTTTAAATAGCTAGTCATATTTCAAATATACCATTCTCTTATGCTTTATGAACATACTCAAATTTATTAGCAACACACAGTATTTGTTTGAGAGTTTTTGTGACTACACAAGTAAACTTTTTATAGAATCACAGAATGGTTAGGATTAAAAGGTACCTTTTAAGGTCATCTACTTCCAATCTCCCTGCCATAGGCAGAGACACCTTCCACTAGATCAGGTTGCTCAAAGGCCTGTCCAAAATGGCCTTGAACACTGCCACGGATGGAGCACCCACAACTTCCCAACCCAGGCACAAGACATTGCACTTGGCCTTACGCTTAGACTTCATGAAGTTCTCATGAGCCTACTTCTCAAGCCTGTCAGGGTTCCTCTGGATCTGATCTCTTCCTTCCAGCGTACCATCAGCAACACACAGCTTGGTGTCATCAGCAAACTTGCTGAAAGTGCACTCAGTCCCACAGTCTATGTCGCCTATGTTAAACAGCACCAGTCCCAATACCGGTGCCTGAGAAATGGCAGCTGTCACTGATATCCACTTGGACATTGAGCCGTTGACAGAAACTTTTTGAGTGTGACCATCCTGCGAGTTCCTCACACACTGAGTAGTCCATCCATCAAATCCATGTCTCTCCAGTTTAGAGACAAGGATGTTGTGCAAACGCTTTGCACAAGCCCAGGTAGATGGTGTCAGTTGCTCTTCCCTTACCCACCAACACTGTAACCCCGTCATAAGAGGCTAGCAAATTTGTCAGGCATGATTTGCCTCTGGTGAAGCCATGTTGGCTGTCACCAATCACCTCCTTATTTTCCATGTGTCTTAGCATAGTTTCCAGGAGGATCTACTGTATGATCTTGCTGGGCACTGAGGTGAGACTGACTGGCCCATAGTTCCCTGGGTTTTTCTTTTTCCCTTTTTAAACATGGGGATTATGTTTCCCCTTTTCCAGTCAGCAGGAATTTCCCCAGACTGCCACGACTTCTCAAATATTATTGACAGTGGTTTACCCACTTCATCTGCCGGTTTCCTCAGGACCCACAGATGCATCTCATCAGGTCCCATGGACTTGTGCACCTTCATATTCCTTAGATGTTCTCAAACCTGATCTTCTGCAGTGCGCAGTTCTTCTCCCAGTCCCTGCCTTTACCTTCTGCAGCAAGGGAAGTGTGGCTGGAGCTGTTGCTGGTGAAGACCAAGGCAAAGAAGTCATTGAGTACCTTGGTCTTCTCCATATCCTGGGTAACCAGGTCTCCTGTTTCTTTCCAGAGAGGGCACGTGTTTTCCCTAGTCTTCCTTTTATCATCGATGTACTCATAGAAGCTTTTCTTGTTGTCCTTGATGTCCCTGGCCAAATCTAATTATATCAGGGCTTTAGTTTTCCTGATGTGGTCCCTGGCTGCTTGGACAATTTCTCTGTATTCCTCCCAGGCTACCTGTCCTTGCTTCCACCCTCTGTAGGCTTCCTTTTTGTGTTTGAGTTTGTTCAGGAGCTTCCTGTTCATTCATGCAGGTCTCCTCGCATTCTTGCCTAACTTCCTTTTTGTTATACCAATACAAGTATGTCTTTGCTGTCTTGAGGGGATTTGTTTTTCTTTTTTGGAATATTAGAAAACTAGAAAATTAAGAAAAAAATGACAACAGAAATGCCGACTTATGCTTTCCACTTACTTTCTGAGGAGCTATTTCACACCTCAGGAAATTTGACCGTTTCTTACAGGTACAAACTCCTAGTGTCCATATTTCACAAAACATGACAAAAAAGGGAGGGGAGGAGGGAAAGTTATTAGTGATTGTTAGTTCTGAATATAGTAAGGTAATAATGTAGGAAAAGTTTTTCTTGTTTGACTTTCTGCTATTGGTCCTCTAGAACATTTAGAGATGCAAGTGTATATGCTATTTGCCAGAATTGTTTAACCTGACTTCCTTTTCATGTCTGAATAGGTGTCAGGGCCTTGAGTCTGATTACCTAAGGAAAGTGTTAGTTCTAGTTGGTGTGTTATCTCATTTTTTTGCTTATGACCTATACCATCTGACAATCACAGATTTCTCAGGCAATGAATTACATTTATGGGAGCTATCTAAATAGGTTCTTGAACTTATGTTGTGCCGTTTAATCATCCTGCCTGCCAATGGAATTAGGCAGGAAAGATCTTTCTTACATTTTACAGTATGTGTACTAGTCATCCTCAGGATTGTCAGTTGACATTAATATGGTGGTTTCTGTGCATGTGTTATTTAGGAGAAGAAAAAAAATGTTTTTTCTGAGTGCTGCTGTTGTAAATGTTGGGAAAATAAAGATGTATTTTATATTAGGAGAGGCAGAGTCATCATTCATAAAGGCTTTCAAATGTGATTTTTGTGTAGCTTCTTTGTCTCAAAGCTAGATGCCAAGGAGTTTGTTGAGAGCACTTGCTTTCGTGCTTCCAGCTATGTCAGATTGCATGTACTTTCTAACTAAGTTAAATAAATGCTAGGAATATATACTGTAAATGTGATATTCAGGTGAGAATCTAAGCAGTTGTTCAGTTTCTGCAAAATGTACCTGCTTTTAAGAGTGTAAGTCTGTATTCCAGAAATTACATTAAGTTATATGTGTGGTGAATCAGCTTTGGAAAACAAATCTCTTCTATGGCTGCGTAGGGAGGTCTAGAGAAGTTCTACTTTGAATCAGTGAGAACTCTTTACTGAATCATCTGAGTTGATTCAGCTCTTGATGCTTAACATAGGTTAATGAAGTGGTCAGTTGTCTCCATGGCAGTGTTCCTACTCATCCTAAATTTTACAGTAGTCTTTCCAGGATTGAGAATTTGGTAGATCAGGAATAATTTGGAAAATGGAAGATATAGTGGAAATTACTTTGTCAACACTCTTTTTGCTTTGGATCCTGGAATTGCTATCAATAAACAGAATGCCTCTTGTATGGTTCCTCTGTACTCTTTCTACCAAACTGAAAAGATTCAGGAAAAAAAGAACTGGAAGAACTATCTTCTTATGATGGTTTTCTCCCAGTACTGCTTCCTGTGCATGCCAGAACAAGATAGCCAGCAGTTCCTTCATAAAATGTTTGTATTTTTTATTAGTCAGGAGCACAGTAGTAAAGCAAAAATAGTGGTTTGTATGAGGATAAGGCAGAATGTTTAGCTAGATCTTCATCCTGCTGTTTTAGGGTAAGCAGTAGCCCAGCATTTGTGAAGTGACCTATATACCCAAGATTTGGGAAAGCAGGGTTGCTTTCAGAGGAGTGATGGCACTTGCATTGTGGTATCTGGATGGTCAAAACAGCTAAAGACATTTTCTTTAAAAAGCAGAATTGTTTATTCTACATTACCCTCTCATTCATAGTTTGAAATGTTTACTGGGTTATTGTTCTTATAAATAGCAAGTGTGAAAATGAATGATCAATATCACAAAAGGGTAACTGAATTTTGGTAGTTATAAAAATGTCTGTTAGGTGCTAGCATGTATTATCAGATAAATCTTCGAAGGTAACTGTCTATTTGGTGGCAACACATTTAAAGTAAGCATATGCACTGTACTGTGCAGAACATACCTTGCAGGTATACCTTGCAAGGCTTAGAGGTTCCTGTGGAATAGTATTCTGTGTTGAGGAGGTACAACAGAACACGGTTGTGATAATTCAGTCTCATTTTGGCTGCCAGTAACTTTAGTTTCAGTTGTAATTGTGCTTCCTGTTCTGTCTATCAGTTCTCCTAGTCTTTCTGACATTCTGAAAGGGAAAATGAGTAGAATTCTTAGCTGGAAATATCCCAGATTAACAAAATGCAGATGTGCTGTGCACTTTGAATTGTTTGTTAAGAAACAGTACACTTGTTAAATCCTATTTAAAAGTTTTGACAAGTTTGAACTGACAAACAGTAGGTTGCTTCTTTCCAAACAGTGATCACTAGAAATCCCAAGAACATCTTGTATCTGTATATTCATCCAACCACTGAAACAAACATGTGTTTTATGCAACACAGAATTCTCTGGAGAGAGCTTTTAACTTAAGAGAGCAATTAAAATATGTGTCTTAGGGACCTGTCAGATTGCGAATTGATGCGGCCATTGTTAAGGGAAAATATGGCTTGTTCTCCTGGTAATGAGGAAATGGAACAACAGAAGAATAAAAGATAATTCTGAGTAATTCTGGGAACATTCAACTGTTAAATAAATGTGAGCTGATCACAGGATCCAGTGCTCACAGGATGAAGAAAGGTTTGTGATGTAGTTAACAAAACAAGAGTTTCAAGGTTGTTCCTTTTGTCTTGATATATAAAATGTAAAGTTCCAATTTTCTATCTAAATCTGTCCTACAAGATGTCTGATGCATACTATGGTGAGCAAAAGTGAGGAAAAAACCAAAGTTTAGTTGGAGAAAGAATGGCAGAGGTCAGGTTTTGCTAGTTTTTAGGCAGCATATTCTTTTGAAACAGTCCTAGCATCAGCTCAAGTCAATCAAAGCAAATCCAGATTTAGCTTTTGGGGGTTGTCTGGTTGTTTCTTTTACCATTACACAGCTGGCTTGAAAGCCAAATTCAAAAGAACAGTAGATATAAGCGTTACTGCTCTGTGTGGTATTTACACAAGAGTAAGAAAAAAAAAGTATTGGTTTTAGGTAATACAGATTTTTCTGTTAGACAAATAAACATGTATGTAGTGGACCGTATCTATCAGGTATATTGTATTTCTGAAACCTTCAGGACTTTTTTTCAGAGCACTAACATGCTTTTGGGAGAATGTGTTTGATTTTAATTTTTTTGAAGGAGGATCAACAACACTCTTTAAAATACAGAACACAGTACTATTTCCAGGTACTAAGACTGTAGAAAATACACTTCTCTCTTCTGTTGATTAGGTATTCAAACAAAACTGAAGATTTCCTGTGCAATTCTTCGCATGAGGGATGTTGGTAAAGGTGGTTTCTTTTTCTTGTATTTTCATACATCTTAAGTAGTACAGTCATGATACTTTCATCATTTTTAGAGGATTTGGTTTAAACTTTACATTTCATTAAAATATTTGAACCAGTAATGAACATGAGTGTAGATTATTTTTGTGAATATTTGTTCACATTTTGAAAGACATCTGCAGTATAAGCTGTATTGTCTATGCTTGTAAAAATATTATGGGAAATATATTTTTTTACATGTTTTCACTGCTGACCCTTTTCAGTTTCTGGATTGAAGGGGAATATAGCACCACATGCCTTATGTCTAGTAACAGATCAGTGAAACTTAGCATTGGTGATCAGATCAAAAAATAGACTAGCAAGCACTGACATAGAATAAACTGGGATAGTAGTTTTTGTTGGAGTCATGAGCTGCATACAAATAGTTCACAAACGGCACCTAATTTGTCAAATAAATTGTTCATTGCAAGTCATTCCCATGGCTCTGATTGCTAACCACTAAGCCGATCTGACTCTGGAGAGCAGCTACAAGGCTGATAAGAGCCTTCAGTTGGTTTTGGGAATTTTGGTTGGAGGGTTGTTTGATAAAATATTTAAAATTCTCTATAAAGGCATATAACAAGAATTGCTTAGCTGCAATTAAAAAATGTACCTTTTTATTCTATAGTTCCTTCTGAGTGTTTCATGTGAGACGCTATCACACATCTGACAATTCTTGCATGGAGTCAGATAATTTAATGGGAACCAGCTGTAATATAATTATTCTTTATGGTACCATCAGTCTTTTGGGTTTTGTTTTTCCACTGAAAGACAGTGTTACTCAGATTTGCTTTATCACAGTTAATCAGTTTGCCCTTATGTTCAGCTTTAGCTTTGATACTGCATGCTTGTGAACTGTTAGTGTTTTTAATAAATCTTTACCACTGCTAGATATATAGAATATTATGGAATAAATACCAAATGAAAACTGGAATAAAGCTAATACCATGTCTTGGGGCACGTTAGAAATTAGAGTGGTTAGCTGCCATACCAAGGATGATGTTACCATGGAGAGAGCTTCTGTTTCCATGACATTTGCTTGCATATTTTGCTAGGCCTTCAAAAGAAGTAGGGGTTTGTCCTCTATCAGATTTTGTGGGTGTTGTTCCATTACTTCTGGAACTCTGCAATATCTCACTGCAAACATATATGAACTAATATTAATGGTGACTGGACTGGTCAGGAAAAAAAAATGGAGGAGAAAAGGTATTAAAACTTTTAGCATGCAGAATGCAAGGATTTTTCATGATATTTTTTGACCAGATGAGTTATTCCAGCTAGATTTTAGCTGGATATATACAGCTCTGCTTGTATGCATTTTAGGTAATTAAAAAAGCCTACAGCTACTAAAGAAGGAGAGTTTTACTGGTTTTAGGAGGGAAAAAAAATAGGGTGTTTAGATGTATAGCTAAGGGCTTTATATTGTGAGATTTAAATCAAGTCATGATGTTTAAGAATGAGCTGTTTCCCCTAGGGGTAAATCACAAAACCTGTTTTTTCTTAAGATGAAAGATGTGCTTTTGCAATTTGAAATTTGAAAATCTTGGTAGCTAACCAGAAAGGGGAGTTTCTTCAGTAACTGTTATGTCAGTATCATGGTAATCTACAGGCAGCTCTTGCATTTCTTCTACTTTAAAAATTCTAACAGCAGTCACATATAGTCGCAACTCTCCCCTGCACATACTTAAATATAGGTGGGTACGATCCCTGGGTGCTTGAATAGGAGTTAGGGAACAATATTAGTTGTTGATATATATGTCCTGTCCTGTACAAAAGGTTACTGAGGAGGAGGGATGCAGCTAGTTAAACACCATTCAGTATTCTTATGCCGCACTCCTAAGACAAATTCAGTTCCTAATAGATGGTTGACTGTTCTGTTTGTGTACTGCTCTTCTCTGTTCTAATTATTTTAATGTGTTGGGTTTGTTTTCCTTTTTTTTAATTTTTTTTTAATGGTCTCTCTTTTTTCCCCCAGTAAAGCTTTGATTCTTTGTGATACCTTCTTGGAGCAGAATATTTTGAAATACGTCCATTTGTAACACTTATAATGACTTGAGCTGGTACCCCTTTTGAAACCTTATTTTTTTAGAGGTTTATCCAATTTCACATTTTGAAAGCACAAATGCACATACTCAACTGAGGGAGAAATATTCTCACAAGTCTGAAATCCTGAGAATTTTCTATTTAATTTTTGGTCCATCTATTTTAGTATTCTAGCAAGTGAGGAATGGTATTTTACCTAATATCCTCCCTCAGCTTTCCTCATAATCATTGTTACAGCTTTATTTTAGCCACAGTGTCTTTGGTTTCCACTTGAACTGAATTTCTAGATCTTTCTGCCAAAACCGGTACCTCTGACTCCCCATCTGTTAAATATAAGGTTCATGATCTTTATCTAGGCTTTAGAATCGTTTCATTTCAACAAATAGCTTATTAAATGCTTCTGGTTTAGAGAAGTCGTATTCTCCTTCTGTTGAGGTTGTACTATATGGCAGAAAAGATTTTTACAAGACGGTTCATAAAATGAGCATGGTACTTGCTGTTCTTGGTGTCCAGAGAGGTGTAGTTCAACGTGAGTCTCTAATCCTTTTGGGAGTACCTCCTGATTTGACTCCAGGTGGACTTACTTACTCACTTGCTGCCTGCCATCTCTGTGCCTCTTTTCTCCCTCACTCTGCTGTAATAAAATTTTTTAAGGATTCTGTTAAAGCTGTTTCACAAATAGGATGGTGCTTCACAGAAATCTAGCTTACTGTCTCAGAGTTCATAGTAGTGTGCTCATTATTGACTCTTTGCATTTTAGTAACATTTACATTGAAATGATAAACTCATGTTATCTTGGAGGTAGGAGGAGATACGCAAAATATGTTCTGAATGTTGTCACAGGTTCTTGCTTGAACCAATGATGGTATTTTTTTCTCTCTGTCATTCTCAGTTGTGACAGAGATACTAAGTTTATGTTGTAGAGATTAAAGAAAGGACTATTGTCTCTTTGTGACATTAGCAAAAAGGACTCGTGGGAAACAGAGTAAGCTGAAAAGACTTCCAGAAGAGTATCAGATACAAAAAAAGCTTCTTGTGAATTGGCTCAGGTTTGTGTCTTTCTTCTCCCAGAATTACCCACTGATTGCGTATCAAACATATCAGTGTTCACTTGATGGATGGTGGTGAATTGGGCCCATGAGGAGCAATTCTCATAAGAAATACAATTCTTTTTAAATACATTCCACATTTGTTTGTGGAAGAGCTGTGCTTAGCACTCTTTCTGTTCCCTCTCATTGCTTATAGCAATGTTAAAAGCTGCCAAACCTGTTGACATCTGGTTTTGTGAATAGCGATTGTAATTTACCCCTTCTCTAAATCTCTGCACCTTCAGGTTCTTGCCTGCTCAAAGCAGTTTAATGTTTGGTATAATTAAAGTAGAGGAAATGTTTAAGAGAAGGGAAAGGAGAAGAAGTGACAAAGATTGGGAACTGTCTGAAGCCCTTCTGCCAGTAGCAGAATGAAAGTTCCCTGCCAGCAGCAGAGAAGTTGAAAGAGGTTCTTCACAGCAGTTGCTCAATCCCAGTATTCAGACCAGAGATCTGGTGTTGCATGTCCGATCAACAGTTGTGTGGTCATGCTCTGTAGAAGGGGTAAAAAAATCTAATGTGGCTGAAACTATTGTTTTGTTTTCAGATTGGTTAGAAGGCACAATTAACAACCAGCATCAGAACCACTGCTTTTAATTGCGGAATGTTGCTCCGTAAGGAGGACGGCAACTAATCCTTACAGTAACTGAAGTACTTTGAGTGACTTCTTTTAAATACAACTTAGAGTTCTCTGCCCTTTACTTGCAGTGCTCAGAAAACTATTACCCTATTCAACTTAATCTGTTCTTACCCAGAGCCAATGACTTACTTGTTCCTAAGTCAGAACTATAAGGATTAATTCCTTGCAAGGAGTGGGGAGGACCCTTTTGCTTTCTCCTTTTGACATGCTGTATTTTTTCTTAGAGGAGCTTTCCCTTCTCATTATCCAGGAGTTTTCCCTTTTCGTTATCCAAATTACTTTACTGAAAATGCACTTTTAAGTTGTGCTAGTCTTGTAGCAGACTGGAAAGAGAAAATACATACTGATTTTTTTTCACTGTACTTTTTTTTTCCCCCCACTTTGCTTTTCATTTCCAAGCACATCAGCTTGCTGCTTGCCGAGTAAAAGCACTGCGAAGCACATGCTGAGTTTGACTGGTTGGATTTGCTCTTATGTTGTCTGAGTGTTGTGAAACTAAGGATGTAAAATACGGGGTTTGCTGATTTAATCTACATAGATAATGATGAATTTAATGTGATAAAAACTCGTCATTTTATAATTTATGTATTAGAATGTGTAGCTGAAAAGGCTAGCTTCTGTTGTTGCTTGTAAAATACCACAGGATTCAGTATACCAAGCAAGACTCATGAATATTTAATCCAAGGAGATTTGTAGCCCTGTAAAATGTAATAAGCTAGAGCTTAATGACAATTTTGTGTAACATACGTTTGGCAACATGTAGAAAGAATCCTGCAGGCAATTCTGAGCATCATCTTTCATGCATCTCTGTTGAGCTCTAGGGACTTTTTAGTTCAGGAATTAAAAAGAGAAATTAGACTATGTCTGAGATCCGCATGCTGCAATTTCTTATTTTGTACTTGTACATTTCTCCTTATGTTCAGATTAGCTTAAAGCTGTAGCCCGCTGTTTGCCTTTCGATGTAAGGCTTTGTTCTTTTTTCAAGATTGGCATCTCTCAAGAAGTACTTTGGAATAGATTTTTGCATCTTTCTATTTGGATTTTGTAGTTTTCATTAATCTTTTGGAGCTCTAAGACGTTTTGCTGAAATGTTAGTCCTAGTATAGTGATTATCATCATAGTTTAAGAGAAATGTCAACAAAACCAATGGTATGATGAAATCTTAAATTTACAAGTTTTAGCTGCTGCAAATGTGGTCTCCAATACTGATAAATTACCCAACTTCTAAATCACATTATTGTACTGAGTCAGCTAAGAGCACTGCTGCTCACTTCATGGAGATTCTTTTGTTACACTGGGGATGCTTTTGCTGTCAGACTTCAAGCACTGAATACTTCCTGCTGATCCAACCCAACTTTTGTGATATTTCTAGGAGCCTTTGATCACAAACTAACCATCCACAAAGAAATAAGTCCTCTGAGAGACTGACTTCTCTCTCTCTGGTGTAAATTCAATTGACTGCACTTAAGCTTGAGTAGGGACAGAGGTAGTAAAAATGAAAGGAAGGAAGACGAGAAGAGATTAGGGCTGTTGGGCTTTGAGAAATGAGAGGAGATTTAGGCTGATATATACAAAGTTTTAAACACTAGAGATGTAAACAGTAAGGTTCATAAAAAAGTGATGTAATGAAGCAACTAAACAAACCAAAACCAAAACCACAAAAAACAAGTAAAGGAGAAGGGCCTGGAGTGCTGCTGTATTATCTTGGTTGTCCCAACAGTTTACTTCAGACTCCCTTCATCCTTTGTCAGCAGCTTCTGTAGCTGTGAATTAAGAGGTAATGTCTTAAACAGCCCTCCAGAGATGAATTTGGGTAGAGTCATGTTAAACATACAGCGGAAAGAGAACATCAACATGAATATTTTTTGTACACACAGAACACATCAGCTGAGCATTGCTATGGTATCTGGCAATACAGTTGTCCAAAGTTTTTTCTAATTTGTTGTCTAAATTTCAAGTAGTGCTGACTGAAAATAATACAGATTAGCTAATAAATGAAATGAAATTAAAATTGCCCCTGCCTTTCATAGTTAATTCTGTGGCTTGTCGTTGCAAACATTGCATTTGTTAGCTATATTAATACCTAATTAGTTCTGAAAGAATAGCAGAAAAAACAGCATTAGTAGTCTCAAATGTTCTTATTTAAAGTACGTTTGAAACTTTCAGATATGTAGTAATATAACAACTTGAAGAGTATCAGAATCTGAAAACACAGAGAGCAGGGTATGATCTAGTACTTGTAAAGGGAATTCTTCAGTAGTATACATAACCATTGAGGAGCAAGTGCCATGTTTACATGTTTAGGTATATAAACATGTGTAAAGCTTCAGATAATCATCTTCCTCCATTTGCCACATGGGAAACAGGTGCTTATTGGAGAACTGCTTTATTAAGCACGTAGAACTCCATGTCTATGTTATGCCTAACTTAGACTGTGTTTCACCCACAGTCTACCATGATTATGGCCTTCTCAAAAACAAAGGTAAACCTAATCTTTGGGTACAATGCCAAGCTAACTCCTGTAGTTTTTAGCAGTGATGGTGTTGATATCTTCAGGAAGAAAAGGGTTTCCTGATCACATAAGAGGAAGCAGCTGATTGTCTGGGGGGAAAAGTTGGATGGAAATGAACAAAGATTGACGTTATTGATATATTTCATAGGGTGTTTTGGAGATAAGGGTGAAACTGTCATTTAGCCTAACTCTGACCAGTCTTTCTGGACAGTTGTTTTAGGCTGTTTAACTTCTTACCTCTGGGTTTGTTTCTGGAGGGGGGTGGTGGTGGTGGTGAATTAGCAATGTATGACTGATGAAAAATTATGTAGACTTGATCTTTTCCATTATATTAATTTATACTTATGGCTGCTAGTGAGTTGTGAAGCTTAGTTGGAAAGAAAATTTCATCTGGAAAAATAAATGTAATAGTGTTCTCTAGTCATTTTGGCATCCACGTCACATTTTACACGGTGGTTGTGAACTGAGGCCATCTCAGTTCAAGTTAGTGATACAAAGTGAAATAAAGAAAATGAAATAAAGCAAGAGAAGGCAAATTGAAGTATCTTGATTGTTTTTATTATTGTGTTTATTTCTCCTGAAGACTTACACAGCACATATTTAATGAGGTTATAAATACTAGATGGTGAAAAATAAGAAAATTACAAAATAATCAATACAAAATAAGCAATATAAATCTCATATCTTAAGTAGCAACCTTGAGCCACCAGGCTACAACTCTGTTGTCAGGACATTTATTTTGTCACAGAGGTAGAAGCATGTAGCTTTTTAATGGTTAACGTTTGCCAAAAGCAGAATTTGGAATTGAAGGCGTGTATCATTTAGTCCCTTGTGGATCATGTGTATATTAGCCGACAGCTGGAAAGCATTAACCTTTTTGGATTTGCTTCAAACCATGGGTTGGAGTTTTTAGTTGCAGATCGTAATATTAAGTGAATAGGACAAATACAAGCAGAAGTGACTGAGAAATAGGTTTCTGCTGCTTACAGTAATGTGCGAGGGGGGATGGTTAGGCAAAGAGTAATGAGTTATTTTGTGGTGGCTACGTTCTGATTGCTATAATCACAGATTTTTGAACGTGAACTGACCTCATTTATCAAATATTAATAGGATTAATATGTAAATGACATTAGTGATAAAGAAAAATCCTCATATTTTCCTCCTTGCTTGATGGAATATTGAGAAAAGCTATTAGTGTAGTTGTGAAATAAGGTGTTTAATGAAGCTGGAGGTATAAAGCTAAATGAAAAGTGCAAGAGTAGAAGACATTTAGCCCAATAATTACCAAAGAAGTCCAGCATAAATATTGCATTATCTTGAAGTTCAGAGCTACTTTTGGAAAAAGCAATTGAAAAAAACCTATTAAAATACTAACAGATTAATTTCTGCATACAGGTTAGCCTTCTAAACCTGATTTTCTTTCAAATGTTAAAATCCTTAGTATGAAACATAATTGAATGTTATTTAAATAAGTACATATTAGTAGTATGTTTTGCTTTTCAGTCTGCAATGGCAGTTAAGCTTAATATTTCAGAAATCATTTTGGTTATAACAATTTTCTTTCTACTTCATATAGCTTCAAGTCACATTTTCATCAGAGACAAATTGTAGTACAGCAACATTTTCACAATAAAACCTGCTACTTCTGGCTAACCAGTACTAATGTTTTAATGTATTAAAAAGTATCATTCCTACTTAGTCCTTTAACTCTCTAAAGGAAAAATTTCTGGAATACACTAAAGTTGTGTCTGAGAACCCTTGTTAATTTTAGTTTTTCCTTATTTCACGTTTTAATATGGAAGAATGGAGGAACTGGCACAAATCTGACTATATGGAGTTAAAGCAGCATGGTGACTTTGTTGTCAAGTAATGAGCTGTTGAAAACTTTATTATCAGGAGTGGGATCTGTCATTCTTTTGACGTAATTGTGGACCCTAAATGATTTGAGCTTAGCTGAGGAACCTCTCTTTTCCCTGTCTTTTCAAGCCCTTTCAAGATTAGCTTTCCATGGTGTGACATTATATTGCATAATGCTTGGAATTCATTAATAATCTTACTTTCAAGCTGATCAAATATTTATTGACCGTCAGCAAGTCTCTGTATTCTGATCAAATTGCTGAACCGGGGAAAAAGTTGATATTTAGTGAAGACTGCAGCTGTTTGATTATTCAGGTGTTTGATTATTCAAAAATCAGTCATTTAGAATACTAGGCATGAAAAGCAGCATTTATTATTTTCTTTAACTTTTAGTGAAAGGAGTTTTTTTAGAGGGAGGAATTTGCTTTTTTTTTTTTTTTGCCACCTTTTGGCCTGGGCATCATGGCCATCTGTCTGTAGTTAAACCCAGGTTGTGCTGGATGAAGGACTTGATTCAAGGTTTGTAAACTGTTAGGGTGAAGTTGGATAGCATTTGGATCATGTTTTGGAGTGGTATGAACTTTGCAGCCATTTCGTGTTCTTATGCATTTTCTATTCACTGTTTAGATTCTTCCGTTTTCTCTCAACTATGAAAATGCCTTTCGCAAATGCCAAATGTTTGGAAAGTACTAGCGTTTACTCTTAGGAGTACTTAAAAAAATCGTATCTCCCCATCTTTCCTTTATAAATATAGGGACAACTAGCTCTGCCTGCTTTTAAATTTCAAGAGTTTTTATAGAAATTATGTCAAACATCTACAGGAAAGAAATCAGTACTGGGTATATTTGATTTGTTTTCCTAAAGAATAAAGGAATCTTCCAATCATGTTGGAAACACTGAGTGCCATTGAAGAGATTTCATTAAAGCACCTGTTAGCGGAATCTGTACAGTCAAATTAAGTACAACACATACTTCCCTTGCTGACCTGCATTTGTCAGTTTCATCTAATGCGTTCACAGGTAGAAATACCTTAGATGCTTCTGAATTCTTGAAACTCTCCAAACTTGATCAGCCAGTATTGTTTATATCTCAGCTTCAGCATCTCGTTGTTTTACGTAAGCCACCTTATAATCATTTTGTGCTGCTCCTAAATGCATATTTTATGCACCCAAGTACATATCTTAACCTTCAGATATAACAAGCACTTAAACATTCTTCTCAGTGGCAACTGCTTAATACAGTTCTGTAGGCTTCAAAGTCCTGCATATAAATATTTTTTTCCTGTGTGGTCAAAACCATGAGTTGGTTTTGGTTTGCGGGTTTTTTTTGTTTTTTGTTTTTTGGTTTTTTTTTTAATTAAAAGGCATTTTAGAAATCTGAGTAAGTTGTCTCAACTGGTTTTACAGGTATCAAACATTTTGTTAAGCTGACTGAGTTTCTCCAAACTATTCATAGGAAAAATGCTTTCTCTCTGGAGCAGTCACAGTTAGTTATGTTTCTAATTAGAAATGTTTCAAAAAGTTCTCGTCTTTAACAATCATGGCTAGCTCACAATAGTCCACTTAGCTCTAAATGATATTTTCTGAGCTGCAGGATTATGGTGTAGAACTGGATTTCAGTGAGGCTGGGTTTTTTAATCTGTGATTCAGCTGTTTCTTTGTGAACCTCGTTTGGGGTGTTTGAATGTACACAGTGAATGGTCAGGTGGTACTTTGTGGGCAGTACAGTGATTGTCCTAGAGAGGAGATGATGGGCAAGGGCAGGAAGGGATGACAGTGATGATGGGGAAAGTGATGTTTATTTCCAGCTACTTCCAAGAGTGAAGCCAGCTCAAAACTAATGTGACCAGTATCTGTGGGATGCCCAAGGACCTTTCACATACTCAGACCCCAGTGAGAGACTTTCTAAGAGTTCACTTTCTGATTCTGAGGCGTGTGGAATGTATTTGGCAAATCTTGACCTCTGTAAAGATTTTGGCGTGCAATAGATAATCAGTTTGGGAAGCTCTGATGTATTTTAAATAATAACCAAATATGATGGTTTTGTGCAAGAGTAAGCAATAATATTTTTCTCTTGCTGTGTAATAATATTTAGTCTGTCTCACTAGATGCTTCTGTCCTGATGTTTTTATTCCCTTGTCTACTCCAGATCAGTGGATTAATTTAGTCACTACTTTAGTGCATCAGTCTCTGTAATCATGCACCCTGTTGTTTGAACCTGGAGGCTTTTACTCTTGGACTTTATTCTCTTTTGTCTCCTAGGTCATCAACATGTGAGGTAGCTTGCCTTATGCGTATGATGGATAATCTCTGAAGCTGATTCTCTGATCACTTGTGATCACCACCATATGCCATAAATGCTGTAGTGTACAACGTAGCTTGCCTTCACCTACAAGGATGTGAGTTACGAATGAGTCCACTAGTCTCAAAGCAGTCTTCTCAAATAACCTCTTGTCTCAGACTGCAATAAGAAAAACTGGACTTTCTACTCCTCAACCAGGCAGTGTTGTGGGCCTGTGATCAGACTAGTATATCTCTTTCTTCCAGTTCTCAGTGCCCTCCTCAACGTATAACAAGAATTAGTATTAATGACATTTACCCATCAGTGACCAGGATGCTTCTGGTCCCACATTTCCTTTTGCTTAGCTTTCTACCAGACAAAGAAAGTAGAATACATAGGGAAGAACATGGGGTATTTCATGGTGGTGTATGGGGAATGTGAGGAGAATGCAAGTTGTTTGTATGGGTGCTTTGTAGTAAAGGAGTTGGAACTGAAAAGGGAAGCTAGAAGGAGCAGAAGGCAGAATACTTCAAGAAGTTTAGAGTCACAGATTAGCTGCTGGTGGGATAGCTTATTTTCTCAAGTAGATTTTAGTGTCGTGTGGTTTTGGGGGGGTTTTTGGGTTTGTGTTGTTTTATTTGGTTTGTTGCTAGGGTTTTTTTGACAGATGAAGTATTTTACAACTAAGGGTTTTAGTGATAGGGTTTGGAATTTTTTTTGTAAGTGTGCATGGTCATGTTACTATTTCGAACTTTTTCAGCAAACTTGCTTATTTTTACAAAAGATCAGGTGTGTAGGCTAACCTTTTGGTTAAGACCATTTGGTCTTATGATGATGCTTGAATGCAGCCAAATGTGGGCTGTATATCTAGGAGCAAATATATTAAGTCCCAGCTAAAGGTGTGAATATGAAAAGAAGTATTTCAGCTAGTTATCAACACCTTTCAATGCAATGCAAAAGAAAACAAAGGCTGTATACACTTCGTTTTGTCTACTGCTCTATGCATAAGTAGTGAAAAGCAAATTGGAAGAGTAGATTCTGTTCTGTTGCCTACACTTATGAAGACTTTTGTGAAATTACTGTATGAAGAAGTGTGCATTAGCCAACTGGAAAATTACCCATGCAGTGAGACTCAGACTTAGTCATTTTGTCTTAAAAAAGGGGGAGTAATTACGTGAAGAGATGGGTTTACTCTAAACTAAGACATCAACAAGATTCAGTGTAGAAATAAGCATATATTCTTAAGCACGAGTGTAATAAATGGCCATTGTAACCTCCCTAGATATACGCTATGGTTTCTTCATCACTTGGTATCTTTCATAAAGGTGTGCTGTAATTTGAATATGAACTATAAGCTTGATATAAACATTACTGTAGCTTGTATAAGAATTATAAGCTTGATTCAAACATTATCGTTTGAATTTCTTAGTCCTGTATGCAACAGAGCTGCCTCAGTGAGCCTGCTAATGGTTTCCAGTCTTAAAAAGCTGTGAACATACAATTAAGTCAATGAGTGCATTTCATCTTGTGGTTTCTTGATCCGTTGATGTGTTCTTTTTCACGTAATCTGTCAACAGTGTTAGCAGCTTCTGCTTCTCCAGTTCATCTCTCTATAAGGACTAGCGTGAAATTATTTATTATAATCAATCGTTTTGGTTCTTTAAAATGATCCAGGGTCTGTGGTGCAAGAAAATAAAAACACATTTTGGGTAATCATTTTGTCTTTATGTTTACACAGCTGAATGCAATTAGATTGGGTAGGGCAGCAGCTGCCCTGTGGATAGTAAGAGGCCTCAGAATTAAGTAGAGCTCTTCAGAGAAAGTATTTAACCATTGTTTTGAGCGGGAAAGAGGAGCAGATTTGTTACTATTATAGGTTTGCTGTAGTTAACGTTTTCCTTTCAAGTGAAAGTTTTAGTATCATGTTGAATGTGAAATTGCTTGCAAACAGTTTAATTAAAACAGAAGAATATTGGTAATGGAAATGGGTGGATTTTACAACAGAAGAAATATTTCTTCCTGTTTGTGAGCCTGAGGCATTCTCAAGTGTTTTTAAAATGCTTTTAGTGTCTTCATTCTGGTAAGTCAGTCTAACTAAATATCAGAATATAATTTCTGTAATGACAGAAGTTTTTTCTTGGTGTTAAAATATGAAATAGTAAGGTAAAATTATTAACGATTGATATGTTTAAGGATACTTAATTGCAATTTATTGCATTTTCAGTGTGGTTAAATTCTTGTGTCATTTGCAATGTGGCACGTTATGTTTGATGATTTAAAAGAACTGCATTAGATTCCCAGTAGCTGGTTAAGTCCATCCCTTCCTACCCCATCTGCCATCACTCCCCAGTGGTACTCAAACTGCCATTCCTCTTGGGCAAGCACAGTTATTCAGACAAATCCTCCCTGAGCCTTCTGTGCCCTTTTTTAAATCTTCTTTCTGAATTGGTGTCTTCCAGCAGCTCCCACCTTAGCAAGCCCTCAGGATACCTTGCAGGGCCTTGCAGTGCCAGGTCTGACTAGTTTACTGAAGGTAATTTATAGCTGACAAGTGGCACCACTGTGATGTTTGGGAGGAAAGAAAGAGCTGAGTTACTTGCTAGTTTCCTGTCATTTGGAGGCGGAAGGAGCAAAGGAAGATGTGGAGGAAGGGAAATGAAAGCTGGCTTGTGTTATCTGCTGCAGCACTTCAGGAGGATGATATTTAATAAGGGTTACGGAGGTAAAGCTGGCTGATTACGCTTTGTAGGATAGGAAGGCACCCTTGTCAAGGAAACCTTCCCTTCCTCCTCTAGATGAGGCACGAACTTCTCTCTTGGTCATCCCACCACCTCTTCCTTTTCAGTCGCTAGGAGAAATGAACCGTTTGTTTTGTCTAGACTTTCAGCTGAAGTAACTCAGTCTTCCAGGTGGGTGTCTTCATGGTGAGTCAACACCCCCCCACAGCCCAGTCTGCCTGCCCAGAATGCAGTCCCAGAAACTAACCTCACTCTTCCTCCTACAAAATTGTAAGCAGGAAAGTCTATCCCATGTGAAAGCGGTTGTTTGGAGTGAAACTTCATCCGCATTATGGGCTGCTAACCTCCCCGCTGTCCAGGCTTTCTGCT
Source organism: Coracopsis vasa (assembly GCA_026283785.1). Taxonomy (NCBI): domain Eukaryota; kingdom Metazoa; phylum Chordata; class Aves; order Psittaciformes; family Psittacidae; genus Coracopsis; species Coracopsis vasa. The sequence goes on along the minus strand of JANHGB010064737.1, from coordinate 20,752 downwards.
GAACCACCCATTGAATACAAATGCTGAGAAGACACATGGTTTTAGGCAAAACAAAAAGCCTGTGTTGGAGGGATATCTGCAACTAACAAGAAATGTGTCAGCAAAAGTTCAGATAACAGAACTTTGTTTTCCAAGGGACAGCCTTTCTCTTCAGCTAGGGAGAAGTTAAAAAAGAGTTGCCCCTCTATGGACAACTATGGAGGAAGGGGGCAACTAGACTTAGTACTTTTGGGACATTGCAGAGGATTGGGGTTCTACATGACCAACAACCCATCATTTTGCCCTGCAGTGCTAAAATGACCCATCAGGGTCTTACCAAAAAACCCTGCCTATGGCTTGAGTGGACCCATTTCAGCCTTGGAGTTGACTATGAGGTTCAGAATTGATGAGATTCAGCAGCCTAAGAGACATGCCAATGGATGTGTGTTTTGTTGGGCTGTCTTCAGTGATGGGTCTGAATGCCAGGGTGTTGGATGTGCAGCTGACTTTTAGGGTTATTTTTGTGCTCTTGCCTGAAGTTCAAGATCTCTGTAATAGGGGTACATTTGCCATGCTATTTGTGACATGTCTGTTGTCGCTGGCCTTCATTCTCTTGACCTAAGGTGATACTGATTGACAGAGCCCTTGTACACTGCAGCACTCCTGAAGTTAGTAACCTGTTGCTTCTGCCAGTTATCTTGCTGCTGGAAAAGCTTTTGGTCCAGTAGCTTTTGGTCCAGTAGCTTTTGGTCCGTGTTTTGTCAGCATAGGCTGACAAGTGCTAACTGGCTAAGCTCCATCTTCTGGGAGACTAAGGTGGTTGATGCTGCTTTTAGGAGAAGCCCTGACTGGAATGGAAGGTTGTGAAAAAGAAATGATGAAAAGAAAGGAGCTGGGGTTCTGCCAGAAGAGAATGACCACAGAGGGTAGGACATTTATAGTAATAATTGTCATCATCATCATAATCATAAAAAGATAGAAGAAAAGTTGCATGGGTGCTGAGTTAGTATCAGAGTTGTTAAAATTTGAAGGCTGGGGTTTCATGGCCAGCCTGAAGGCACTGACAGCATTATTTCTATGAAGTAGCATTTCAGGGTGTTGCCGACTGTCTTCACAGCTCAGCTTCATCTGTGCTAGTTAGGTGCAGCCTTTGCCTTGGACTCCAGTGTCCATATGGTGGGGTGGAGTGCATTCAGGTGTATCCCTGAAGTGAAATGTCAAGTTTGGTTTTATGTAATTAGTGTCCAATTTGCATGCACCAGAGCTGCCCAACTATAGTAGTAAGTAATAAGAAACAACTGGAGGATTTGAAGTGCATTACTTTTGCAAACTAAAATGCTAGTGTAAGTGTACCTAGTATGGCTGCTACAAGAACAAGTATCCAAAAAGAGATTTGTTTTGTAGAATAATTTAGATTGGAAGGGACTTCAGAAGGTGCAAGCCTTTAAAGCTATTTGGGATAGTTTCTGATTTGTCAATATATTAAGTTTCTGGTGTAGAGTTCTAATTTCTGTGGTTAGACTAAGTTGAAGGGTTTCAAACTGAAGTGAACTTTGTATTTGAAATTCTTTGGGATCTGATATGTTTTAGAAGTAATCGTGTACATGCATATTTGTCGGGGGGTGGTGGTGAGGATATCATTGCTATGAATGCTATATTTAAAATGCTAGGGAGTAGTTTGATCTCAGACAGATTGCTTCACATTTTGTTTTGGAATTAGAATATAGAAAAACTTCAGGCAGAACAGGTCTGCTGTATGCAATGATTCATCTAAGGTGAAGTTTTCACATACTTAACAAGCAGAATTCTTGTTTGGCTCCCGCTCATGTTTAAAGAAATTGATTTAGCACTTAGCATTCAAACTCAATGATTTTCTACTGCTGTATTGTGTGTAACAGGACTCACCTGTTTTAATCTCCTTCGCAGGGATTGTTAATGAGTTCTCATTTTAAACAAGACTTCTGTGAATTTGTCTTTCATTATAATAATAGAAGTGGGGGGGGGGGAGGAGGGCAGAGAGCTGTATAACTTGTTCGTAATATGAACTTTGAAGTTTGCTTATCTAAGCCTTTGTATCTGTTTTGAAAAGATATCTGTAAATTACCTTTACCAGGTGTTCAATGCTAAGACTGCTGTGAAGTGAGAAGGGTGTTATTTAACAATGGTCAAAACTAAATATAATAGTCAAAAGAGTATATTTGTTGCCATTGCTTTCTAGGTAAGATATCTTTGGCTAACTTGAGGTGTGGTAGAGATAATTTTTCCTCTTTTTTTTTTTTTTTTTTAATTAATAGGACAGAATGTTTAACTGAGGCTAGTTTCACACTGTGCTGGTTATAGAGGTAAAGAAAGATAACTCAATTTTAAAGAGCAAATCCTCCCCCACTCCCCTTCAAGCAAGTCAGACAGTTAATTTTGTAATTAAACTTGAGTCAAAATTGTGGATCCAGCAGTGCAATTACAGGTATGAAGATGTATCCTATCAAAACATTGCTTTTCATTACTGATCTTGGAGTAGTTGTTCCTGTCTTGTGTGAAGTTGGTTTCTTACTGATTTTTAGGAAGGTGTCACTTGTCTGTCTTGGAAAAAGAATTTGAAAAAATTGTGTAGTAGATCCTATGTGTAAAATATACATTGGTGCCTAAGCATGTGAGGGTAGAAAATACAATTCCAATAAAAAAACCTGAGGGTGGGTGCAGGTGTCATATAAAATCAGGAAATAAGTAAGGCCTGTAAGTTTGATGTCTGTACTGGACAAAGGAGTTGAAACTATAATGAGGAATACAGTAGTTGATAGTGTGGGTAAACATGATATAGATGGGGAAGATTACATGCCTTTTTGAAAGGTTACGTCTCTCCAACAGCGGGATCAAAACTCATTCGAGTAAGGCTAGTATTTCCCTCTGAGACTTCCAGAAAGCCTCTGTCAAAGTTTCTAATGAAATATTCTTGAAGAAACTAAAGTAGATGTGAGACTTGAAAAAAAAAAAAGGTTCTTCCACAGGTTAGTAATCGGTTAAAAAGTAGGAGTCAAGAGATGGGGTACTGTTCAGTCCTCACCAGGGAGGAGAGTCACCTGTACTGTGCATAAGCAAGTTGAAAACCAGGATGAACTGTAAAGTGACATTTTCTTGCTGGATCAGCAAGGACTGGTGCTAAATATGGAGAATTACAGTAGGCCATTACAAGACTGGGTGGTTGAGTGATAAAACGGCACATAAACTTCTATGTAGATAAATGCAGAGTAATGTCTGTGGAGAACAAATTTGTAACTGCACGCGTAAAATGATAGCCTCTGAATTGAGTATATTTCCATGCGTATAGAAGAGTATGAAACTGTGAGTAGTACAGAAGCAATGAGTTTGATTGTTCAGCATCTCTCTTAATATGAGCCCTAGGGAGTGCAGGTCTTTGAAATCAACAAAAGCTGTTTCAAAATAAACAGAAGGTGGTGGTTTTCCCTGTAGTGTATTTGGGCTGTGCATGAAACATTGTGCTGCAGGCTTTTACGGCTGCTAGAGGTTTATGTGGTCTTACTGGGAAGCTAGATGAGCTAGTGCAGGGGAAACTGAAAATCATCTACATCAGGAATTCTCTGAGTTTGAAAATTGATAATCTCTCAGAGAGTACTAGTAGAAAATATATACGATTGCCCTGTTTTTCACCTTCCCTGGGCACATGTTGTTGATATCATTGCGTGTTGTCAGAGTAGGTTGCTAGAGCTCTAGTGAGGCTATTCTTAGGTGGTTATATAGATTGGATGCATCTCTTCTTCAGGATTTCAGTACTGTGACTCAGAGAGATTGTTTTATTCTTTTCCTGTCGGTAAGAATTAATTTCCGAAAGGAGCATCTAGTGTTTGCAGGGTCTATGTTCCAGGCAGAATTAAATACAAATAGAACAGAGTCTGCAATCCTGAAAGAAGCCTGGTCCTCCCTTAAAAGCTTTTGAATTTTTTCACATTGCTCAGAAGAAATCTTGGTCTTTAATTTTAAAAATGGGGTATTTTACAATCCTGTTATTTGTTTCTTCAGAAAGTAAGGCTCCTGTTTATAGTTGGGAGGAAATATTTAGAACTCATGAATGCAGAAGTAGTCCAAATTTACCTTTTGGACAGAAAATATGGGGTGCTTTTTTGATTAAGATTGGTGTTTCTGCACAAAAGAGAAAATTTCCTCTTGAACATGATTAGCCTCTCTTTATAGTCTCTTTAAAGCAATGATATGAAAATGGATGGTTTGGAGCCATATATTAAACCAGCTGAGATTGTTTGCTAAAGTCAAAGACTGGGTCTAATCTTAATAGCTCAGAAGGTCTCAAAAGTATGACCTATTGCATAAAAAGAAATTGATGACTTGAGTATTTATCAATAAATCCATCACTGTAAACACTCCAGTAACCTTGCTCTGAAGATCATTGCAAATCAATAAATTACACACTGTGTCACACAAGGGCTTAATACAAGATTTTAGGCTTTCTATATGATTGGCAAATGTCACTTTTATGGAATGGTTGAAGACCTCAGTCATGCTAAAAGACCGAAGAGCAACAATTAAGATAAACTTTCTGTTCCATACAGCAAAATATATGCCTTTTCCAACAAACTCAGCAACTCAGCTCTATCCTGGGTTCCTTCGTACCTGCTCTAGCAGTTGTTTCATGAATTAAATTGTCACTACCTGTGGGGAAATTTGTCACAAACAAAAGTGATATCCATAGTTCTTCTTTGAACTAAGAGGTAAACACCTAGTAGTAGTAATTGGTTTTGTCCAAATTAGAAACTGCAAATGAAAGAGAGCAACAAATAATGTATTTTGAACACTGTATTATGTCCTATTATTCCTGGGACATACTTTATTAACAAAAGTTACATAGAATGTAATTCCACATTCTCTCTATATCAGATATAAGTGCTAGAAAATGGCAGGAAAAGTTAACTGAAAGCAATATTTCAGTGCCATCTGCCTTTATCTGAATTCTTATATTCAATGCTCACAACCAATTGAATATACGCTAAAATAATAAATACATTCTGTAAAATTGAATGTGAGTACTTCAAACTATACTTGAACACATAATCTGCAGATTAAAATATATAGATAAAAATTATGATCAGAAAAGCTTAAATGCTTTACTGAGCATCTTATTTTGTATATTCTGTTTTCTCTACTTAATGCTAGTTATGATGTGTAGCATGAGTCCTTAAATGTTTTTAATGCCATACTGCATAAGAGCAGAGTTTTAGTTTCGGAAAGTAGAGGACAGAACTATAAAGCCAGATAAATCTCATTACTATAAGAATTTAAAGATGAGATCATTGGAATTTTAAGATATTTCTGGTGAATGGAAAAGAGCCAGAGAAATAAGGGAGGGAATAGCAGGATGGTGGCAACTAAAGGAGTATTTCTTTACTGCGGAAAGATTTTTCTGGTTTTTGTAAATTGCTTAAACAATACCTTTCAAAATCACATTTTGGAAAGGTGTACAGGCAACCAACTTTCTTCAAATACCTGCTGATGTTATAGCACAGAAGTCACATGAAGGGGAAATAGCATGGGAAGAGAAGAAAGAAAGTAGATGCTTTCATAACTTTGCTATCACACTGTTTTCTGATTTGAGTGAAACAAGGATGTTTGATTTGATTTGGCAAGACTTACAGATGTGGGGTACTACTGAAGAAAGTTGCTTTCCAAGGGACAATTTTCAAATAGAAGATAGCTGGAAAGAAATGACATAAAAGATGTGGGAGGAGAGCAGGCATAGATAAGAGGTATCAGAAGCAGCTCCTGTATGTTGTCACGAGGACAAGGATAAATCATTTAAACATTATTCAAATGCTGAGACTATTGTGGAGAAATGTAGTGCAAAGCCATGCATTGTTAGAATAGTTAGTTGGGCAAGTGATTCTAAGGCTGATGTTTGGAACAGGTTTATAGGGCCCTGAATGGGAACCAGAATAGAATGCCTGAAGCCATTGCCCTCAGATGTTCTAAGGGCCACGATGATAAAATCGGAGCTAATGCGCTCTAGCAGCCACGTTGAAATTCCAAAAGAAGCTTTTAGTAGGTTATTTTTGTCATGTGTCGCAGAACGATGGCTAAAAATGTTTGGAGCTGATTTGCATTTCAGTTATGTGGAACTTGTCTTTACTCACTGTCTAGCAAAAGTCACTGTCTTTCATCAAGAAATTATAAGCAATATATGCTGCATTTATTTTGGAAAGAGTAACTTTCGATTTTTATGTGAGAAAACAGAAAAATCTTCATCTGCTTTTGTCACTTTACACGTAGAACTGTTAGGTTTAGCATCAGTAAATATTGTATTTTGCAACTATTGAACACTGCATGGGCGCCCTGTGATGCTACTGATTCCTGTGTTATCAAAAGACACTGGACATTCTTGGTCTGTTTTTGTGAGGTAAAATTGCATAATTATTTTTTTCATTGTGGATTAATTAATATCCAAACACTAAAAATTCTGCATCTCCAAAAGATTCTTTTGCTTTTGCCTTATTCATGTTAATTCTGGTTTTCTCTATTGCCATGAAACATATTCTAAGTAAGAAAAGGGTTAGCAGGTTGGCTTTTGCTGTTAGCTGAGGATGAACAAAATGACAGCTTACTAAACCAGAGCAGATGATAGAAGAGACCATGAGAAACAAAAGCCCTAATTTAAGAGAAAATTCATCCTTGCAACTTTTGGTTCTAGTATGTACCCTTTTTCATAAGTAACGGATGTTTCCTTATTTATGTTCCTTTATGCCATGGTATTCTTTAATCTTCATGTAAATTCCCTTGGTATGAAAGAACATGTTTCTGATGGGTCTGTCTAATAGTTGGCAGTATGGTGACCGCTGACTGTTTCATGTTTTGTCAGCCAACAGCATGGATAACAGAAATACTGTTCATGAAATTGTTAAAAAATGTAGAGATTATTTTAAATGTATCTTTAACGTATGTCACTGTCAGTGTTTTCATTTGTTCTGCGCTGCCTTTCTTTCTTGAAATTTTCCATTAGCCAGAGAGAGATAATGAAGTATGATAATTTTTATTTCCATTCTCAGCTTTTTATTATAGGCAATGGCTTGGCTACAGAGCCTAAGCAGTTTTAAAAGGGAGCAGCAAATAAAGTAGTGAAGCACAACTATCTCTGTGGTAATGGAATTCATTGTTTCAGTCACTAAGTATTGTAATTCATTAGAGACAGCTAATATAGTCTGGAATGCTGAATTGTTACTTTCAAAACTAGTGAAAAGCAATAAGCATAATTAAACTGCTTTTTAATTTGCTTCAGAAATACAAGCCTGGTCGATGTGATGATATTTTGAAATGGAAGCCACCCAGCCTGAACTCTGTTGATTTTCGTCTAAAGATAACAAGAATTGGTGGAGAGGGGTATGTAATCTCTTCCCTTTCTAAATGTGTAACACTCATGTGAATGTCCCAAAGCAGTTAATCTCTCCTCTTGTATTTCTTGACACTTCATGAGGCTAAGCCTTTCTATATTCTGTAAAATTTGTTCACTGAAGATACAGGCAACTCTGGTAGTCAGTATTGTACTGAAAACAATGGCAGGTGTTTATAATGCAAATTTACTCATTCTTAAATCAAGTTTCATAAAATTTGTTTTAAAAGTCCTGTTTGGATTTGGCACTACCCATTATGTTTTTAGAAAGTGGGCAAGTTGTATTAGTTTAAGTTCTTATATAAAATAACTATTTTCCATTGGTTTTATGCAAAATAGTAACAACCTACACTTTCTTCCATTTTAGAATTCTGCACAATGACAAATGGCAGTTATTTTCTTAGAGAAACAAAACTTGACATTTTTACTCGCTAGGTGTTCTTTGATGTTGCCTTTAAAACTATTACAATCTTTATAAAAAATGTGGGTTCTAGTAGCAGAAGACATGCAAATCCATTCTACATACCATTTACCTGGTTCAGGCACTGCACATGTTAAACAGGGGCAATTTCCATGTTCAGTTGTGCCAGGGAGGGGAAGGGGAAGATTGAGTCACTAGATGAAAGCTTGCCTTGGAAAAGATTTTGTTTAAAATGAAGTTCGTTGATTTTTAGGTTGCTTAATGTTTTAACATCTGGAACTCATTTCAACTGACAGTTTGAAATACTGACATTTAGCTTTTGTTTTTCTTGGTGCCACAGGCAACTCAATACAAGTAAACAATTAATTCGTATATTGCTTACATGTTCCATAGTGCTGATAATGGCCCATCTAACTTTTAGACATTTACATGTCATCTTAATGAATATATTGGGTGAATAGAATGTATCTTAAGGATAGAGGGGTTATTCTGCAAAATGGACTCAACTGCCAACTTTGGAGCATTTCGTGGGGTCAGAATTATCTATTCAGATTTCTGTGTCTGAAAATGCAATATCCGGTCCTCAGTAATGACATAGCTGTTTCAGAGAATATACAGGAATATTTTAATTTTCACTTCAGAGAATCAGCTCATTACAAACATTTCGTGTTTGTTTGGCTTTTAAGTTGCAGAATAGTGTAATATGAAAGATTTCTGGGGGAAAAAAGAAGATTTAAAAAATGACCCACTCTTTGATCAGAAGGTTATTTTTATTATGATATTCTTATGACTTCTGCTGGAGTATATAAATATGCGGTAGTCGCCTGTGATACAGAAGCAAAACATAACAGATGACAAAATTTCACGTAAAAAAGGAGTGTTTGCTTGATCACTGATTTCAAACACAAAACTGTCAGTGCTACTGTTTTACGTTTAATATTACATTGTAGATTATTTGATCAGAACATTAAACGGTTATAAAATATGAGCCAGCAAAAAAAACTATTCCTAAAAAGTTGGGCAGTTAGTAGCAAGTTACTAAAGAATGGCTGATCCATTGTGAAATTGGAAACACTTTCTAGCATGTAGAAAAGTTCTGCCATATTCCAGCTATGTGAAAATAACTGCATTGCTCATACTGTGGAAATATTTATCTGAATTAGTCTGTAAATACTGTAATACTTAAATATGTTAATATTTATGTTCCTCTCCCAAGCATAAGAAAAAATAATCTTAGAAATCTGACATTTGATAAAGTATGATTGTTCCAGATATGTTTTACTTCATTTCATGTGATAGTTGACTGCTATTAGTAACATTAATGCATTCATCCAACAAAAAGAAAACTTAATGAAGTACTTGGTGGAAAACAATAATTTGCCATTGTTGGAAGAGAAGTATTTATGTTAAGCAATGATCTATGAAACCATAGCTTCTGCCCAGTTAAACACGAGTAATGATTGAAATGCTTCAGGTTTAAGTCCTTCAGTTGTTAATTTGAGTATCCAATTTATTGCTTGGCGAAATCTGAACTCATTTGAGGAAACATCAGAATTATACTGATTTTGAGGTTGTTGACTAGGGTTTTAAAGGAAGCATCTTTAATTTTAGACTGTAAAAAGGCAATTGCTGAGTTCTGCGCACTACCATAATAAAATGGTTGATTTATGATGTAACTAAAAATTCTGGTTTGATGAACTGAAAGTCTTGCTACTGGCAATTCTAAGATGACAGCGTTAGGCTTCTTGCCTCCCCCCATTCCCTTGAGATTAAAAGCAAGCATTGATACTGGCTTCAGCCTTTTAGATAAAAAAAGTTTTCGTCATTAATCCGAAAAGAAATCCTGCATACATTTGACAACTGAGTAATATAGATGTGTTTGAAGTACTATTAGGGAATTTGTGTCTTGTTTTACTATGGTTAAGCAATAGTATTTATGGAAATAGGAGGTGTGTCTTTGTATTGAACTCTTAGTGACAAATGAGGAGCCAAAGTCAAAGTATTGATCTCACATACCTGATAGCTTGAAACAGTGAGAACAGGTATTGTCTGTAATTCCCAAGTCCTCTGTTCTGATATACAGGCTCATCTTTAAATCTGAAATGCAACTGTATCTAAACATGAGCTACAAGTTCTTATCATAGTTTACAGCCTAGCTGGTAGTGTGTTTACAGGCTGAGCCTGTATCGCAAAACTCCAGACTTGCAGCTCTTGTCATTATAGTTCCCTGTTCACTTAAATAGTGAAAAAAGCATATAGGAGCATCATTTATTCAGTAGCATGAGATGAGAGCAAGGTCAGCTGTTGGACATGTCTTTTTGGATAGCACATGTAATTGAGATCCTGAACAATTGTAAAAAATCTCGTGCATTTTTCATAGGAATAAAGGAGTCACCTCTAGGGAGTTTGCCAGATTTTAGTCAGCATGATTATTTTCCGTCTACCTGAAATTCCCTTGTGTTTTCAGTTGTGTGTTTACACCCATTGATCAGTCTGCAATAGTGATGTTAACTGCAAAGTAGCTGCTGTTTCACCCAGATGTAGTTCCGCTATGGATGAATGACCAGTTGTTTTTATCTAGGGTTCAGTTATTTCACTGTTGATATTGGAGGGAGTGTTGCTATTGAATTAAAAAGAAGGATTTGGCTTACAATCTACACATAAGAATAAGCTTTAGAATAAGCTTTCCTGTAAAGAGGAAGACTGCCTAACAAAGAATAAACACAAAGAAAAAAGATAGTATTGAATCTCAAAGAAAGGCAGGGTTTCTGTAACCTCAGTGACCTAATCCTGACACTCCTGTTCAGTGCACATCTTTAAAAGATATTGCATTATTGCACCTTAGTGAGTTACAGCCTATCAGCTGAGCCATGGTAATTGTCCCCTGTGTATTGTCACAGTCCAGCCTGTCCAAGCATCAGGATGATGTTTAGATTAACTCTTTATGTTGTGTTTGCAAGAATTCCAGCTTATGCTTTCTCTCAATTTCTTCTTATCACATGAATATTGTTACTTTTATTAGAAAAGAAAATAAAAACAAACAAACCAACCCCAAAACAACAACCAGCAACTTACTAAGTCAGTTAAACCAGAGTACTTCATTGTTTATCTCTGGTGAAACACAGCAGTTGAACTGAAAAGCCCTCACATTACGTGTGCTTTGAAAAGGTAGGGCCACTTCCCAGGCTTCTCTGTCATTTCAGGCTTACTAAGATAATGATCTCACATCAGCAATGCGAAGTGAAGCCCTTTGATTATATAACAGTACCTTGTATATTTCCTAAATAATGATGATACTCATAGAAAATAAAATATAACAGGGACTTAAACACATCGACTGCATTTCCAGATGACCTACAAATTAAACGATCTTATCAGAAGACAATGTGGAGGATAAATTGCTGTGTGTAATACCTCAGATACAGTACAGAGAAGACAGTTTTAAACAGTAGAGATGCTTTCCCCCAAAACTTCTGATTCTAAGAATATTTCTTAAAAAAAATAAAAACCCCAAAGTCAGAATCTTGTTTAAATGTCACAAATACCAAATGAAAATGCCTACATTTGTGGTAGCTTCCAAAACCAGAATTTCTTAAATGTCCATGCTTCCTTTTACAGTTTTTTAATTAGGCTGTGCAATTATCTTAATTTTATCTGAATCAGGCATGCTAAAATCAAATTACAAGCAAGGCTTTGGTTTTATTGGCTTTGAATAAATATCTTGCTGGGTCAGTCTGATAACATTTTAAATCAGAGAATATTACAAATTTTCTATAGAACCTTGAAGTATTGGAAAAAAAATCAAGAATTTTATTTGTGTTTTGTAAGAGTAGTAGTAATAACAAATTGTTTCTTGAAAAAAAAGTAATCTGAAGTAGAAGTGAACTCTTTGTTAGTAGCAAGTCTATTGTATCCATAATTAAGTAGAACACAGGGGGGAAAAACCCCAAACAGTGTTTAGGCGAAGTTCTGTTTAGCTTGGGCATTGTCAATTAGTAAAAAAAGGCAGATAAAGTACAATACATTTGAGGACAGCAGGGGCTTCAAATCTTGACAGCAGGAGCTTAAAATCTTGGATACATTGATAATTACAAATCAACAACCAGATACAGACATCATGACTACAGACAAGTGAATGTTTACTCTTTGTTAGATGTGATGATGTCCTTTTTGTTCTGTAAATTAGAGAGCTTCCAGGGGCAGGGAGGAAGCTGCAACTGGCTCAAAATAACCGTGATGTTCTTGATTTGCTCTCATATAGCTATGTTGTCTATCATGGGGTGGCTAATCTTCCTCACTCTTCTGCTTTGAAAACAAACCCCCAACCTGGTAACTGGCTACAAAATCATGAAAGTTAATTGAATCACTTAGATCTGCAGAACTCACATGATAGCTTGTTTGGACCACGCTTTGTTGCTTCCTCCTCTCTTTCCACTCCCCCTTTTATGTGATTCATAAATTGTTGGTTTGGGCTGTGAGCTCTTTGCCTTCTCACCTGTTTGCAGATTGCCCATTATCAAAGAGCACAAATTTGTTCTTATACGTGCCATCCATCACAGAAAGACAGCTTTACAAAGCTGGCGATAAAAATAATAATATTCCTCTAGCCTCCAAAGGTCACAGTCAGTACTGGGGCTGCATTGCTGTGAAGTACAGTGGAATTATGAGGCAGAATACAGGCAATGTCACACAGCAGTTATGGAACAAATAAGGACAAGATGTTGCAAATAGACCAAAGATGGACAATGTTGGGATGACAGAAGGAGGAGTAAAGGTTTGACTATGTTCACTGCATTTATGGCTGTACTGTTAAAGGAAGTGTGTGCTTCAAAGTTGCTTACTTTTCATGGAATTGTGAGAGTTGCAAATGAAAGTATAGGAGTAATTTGTATTACCTTCAGGCATTCAACTGTTACTAGAGTAGGTCTTACTAGTTCTGAAGAAATGCAGGGCAGCGTTCTGCAAACTGATTGAGGGAGGATGTTATGTGTGGAAAGATTAATGTGGTGGCAGAGAAAGGGGAAGCACAGATATTACCGTTACCTGTGCAACTGCCACCATTGATGTTGCAATAGAAACTAGCAGATCGGCATTTTATCTATGTACTGTGCTGAAGTATTTATGCTGTATTTCTTATATGAGAATATTTAAAATCTCTGTGTAACACTTCAGTTTTTAAAAGCTGTTTTCAAAGTAAAGCTTTGAATCTAACCTCTATTTATACTCTGGTACACTGAACATAATGTTGTACCTTCCACAACTAATACTCAGGATGCTCTTGGAATTTCTAATGTTGGATTTCAAAAATGAACTCAGCCTCATCTTTTTTTATGTTCGAATGGCAGCCTTGGGCAATCTCCGTCTGTCACATAATTATTCTACTTTAGCTACTCATTCCTCCAGATTTTTAAAAGCTTTGCCTCATATCATCCTAAAATTATCTGTACACTTGCAAAATGGAATGTAAATGGAGCCGTGTATGTTTTATAAAGCCTGTTCCTTTTTCTTGCAATGCCTTCTTAAAGTAGTCTTCCCAATTGCTTGTGTCAGCTACCATAATGATTATCCACTCTGTTAAAGATCCATTTCTATCTGTGAGATCAAGAAAAGCTCCCATATACCATATGTCTCTAAAGTTTTCTTATCTCCCATGCACTTCTCTGTCCTATTTTACATTTCGGTAGCTATTTTATCCCTATTTTGCCATGTAGCTTAGATTACTTGCTACTTGTGAATTTGGAAATTGAGGGCTGATGCCATCCCCAGCTAAGCAACTGTAAGGTGGTAGAACCTGAGGCAGGAGTGAGAAGGAGCAGGCAGTGAAGAAATTATCTTGGCCTTCAAAATGGCTAGCTGTGGCTTTTTCAAGGAGCAGGTAGGTAGTATGTCACATGGCAAGTCCCCTAAAGCGCAGAGAGGCCCAGGAGAGCTGGTTGATCTTCAGAGACAGCCTCCTCAAAATGCACAAGGACATGCTCTTCCTATGTGCAGGAAGACAAGTGGGTGCAGTAGACTTGCTTTAACAGGGAATTCCTGAGTCAACCCATGCAAACAGTTAAGTGTATGGAAGATGTAAACAGTAGCAGGCCTCTATGGAGGACATGAAAACAGTCTTTGGGTGTAGACAGTGGAATTAAGAAAGCCAGAACTCATCTGGAGTTGAAGGTATGTCAAAGACTTCTCTAGGTACCTTGGTAAAGAAATGAAGACTAAGGAAAATGGTGTGCTGCTCACACAGCACTAGGTGTAGTGACAAAAGATACAGGAAGGGCTGAAGGTACACACTGCTGCCTTTGCTTTGGTCTTGACTAGGGAGGTCTGCTGTCAGGTCTCCGTGGTCCCTGAACCTTATAGCTGAGTGCAGGGAAATTAATTTCTACCAGAAGCAAGGAAGTTCAAGTTAGGGCCTACTTAAGCAAAGTGGATGTCAGAGTACTGGAGGGCAAAACTTTGAAACTGGAGTAACAGTTAGCCCTTGTGGCAGAGAGAGCCAACTGATAACTGGGTTGCAGGTGGAGCAGATGATGCTTCACCTCTATTCAGCATTTGTGAGGCTGCATCTGAAGTACTGTGCCTAGATTTGGGCTCCCAAGTATGAGCAAGTCCAGTGGAGGGCAACCAAGACAGCGAGAGGATTGGAGAACATGACATACAAAGACAGGCTGAGAGAAATAGGTTTCCTCTGTCCAAGGAGGAGAAGGCAACATAATACTTTATTACTACTCCCTAACAGCAGGTTATAGAGAAGATGGAGCCACAGTGCTCAAGAGATGCACTTTGAAAGAATGAAAAGCAAAAGACACAAATTGTAGAAGGACAGGAGAGAGCAATACTGTAAGCAAGGTCAAACACTGTAGTAGGCTGGCAAGTTGTAGAGTCTTCATCTTTGGGGGTATCCAGAAGTTAACTGAAGATGGCTGTGAGCAACCTCGTATAACTTGGAAGCTGTCCCTGTCTTGAGGTAGATGACATGCAAAGTTCTTTCCAGTCAGAGTTACTCTAAGATTCTCTGCACATCAGATATTAAGTATTTTGCAGATAATATTTGCAGTGCTAGACATTCAATTACAAAGTATTTTTTGGTTTTCTTTCTTTATGATTTTTTCCTGTAAACAGAGATTTTTTTTAGACTACTTAATATTAATACTTAAGTACCCATACTTAATTTTCAAATAATGGTATTGTCCTTTTAGAGATTTTTGAGTTGCAAAGCAGAATAACATGCCTTTATTATAAAGAGGAATTTGACACTGTTCTTTGTTATATACTGTAGAGGTTTGCCAGATACATAATTTAAACTGTCTAAATAGGGAAAGTGTTTATCTTCCTTTTGCTATAGCTTGAATAACAGATATGCTGCTTTCAAACTTACTGAAATTCAGTTGTGACTATGCTTTTCTATTGCACCAATATAAATTAACTTCTTAAATTACAGGAGTTATCAGAGAGTATTCTTGAACATCCATCTCAAAGTGCTTTTAATGGATTTTAGAAATTGGTATGAGCTTCTTTGAAATGCGTTTTTGCAGGTAGCAACTATTTGGTCTCCTTCAGACAAGGAGTATCTTCTAGATTTTGTGAGCATGCCATAAATGATGCCTTAACTCAGAATATTTTTTTTCTCCATTAATTGCCTACAGTATGAATTAATAGTCAGGGTTTTATTAATTTAGTTTTGGTGTGGGGTTTTTTTGGGGGGTAGTTTGTTTGGGGTTAATTTTAGTTTGTTACTTAATGAGATTTTCTTGTTTGTGTTTAGAAAAAAACATAAGTATAGAATTACTACAGATCTGAAAACTAAGTATTTTTGAATGGTGTTTGGTATTAAAGAAATACTGGGCAAGTCCAGAGGGGGTCATGAAGATGCTCAGAGGGCTGGAGCACCTCTCCTATAAAGACAGGCTGAGAGGCCTGGGCTTGTTCAGCCTGGAGAAGAGAAGGCTCCAGGGAGACCTTAGAGCAGCTTCCAGTACCTAAAACGGGCTACAAGAAATCTGGAGAGGGACTTTTTACAAGGGCATATAGTGACAGGACAAGGAGGAATGGCTTTAAACTGACAGAGAAGAGATTGAGATTAGATACAAGGAATAAATATTTTGAGGGTTGTAAAGCAGTGGCACAGGTTGCCCAAAGAAGCTGTGGTTGCCCCATCCCTCGCAGTGTTCAAAGCCAAGTTGGATGGGGCTTTGAGCAACCTGCTCTAGTAGAAGGTGTCCCTGCTCATGGCAGGAAGGCTACAACTAGATGATCTTTAAGGTCCCAACCCAAACCATTCTGTGATTCAGTGATTCTCTGAAGCATGTATTTAAGGCAAAAAACTAAATCTCAGCTCAGATGACTTCCTTGCGTGCTGTGGTATATTTCAAAGAAGAATAAAGCAAACTGAGAAGGGAAAAACTGTCACCATGATAGAGTAGAACAAACACGCTGGACAGCCAAAGATATGGTACACGTACGTGTTTCATACTCTTCATTGATCTTACTCTGAACATCTTATTATTTAATTTTCTGATAGTACCAAACTCTCAAATCATAAGAGAACCTATGTAAGTACTAAATAATGAATATATTAAAGATAAAAATTATTCATTATAGTCATAACTCCACAAGTACCATTCAGTTTTCTTTGATACCATCTGAACGTTTTGCTATTGGTTTAGGAATTGGAAGCCCAGCATTTTGTGTGTTCCTGAATTCATATGTAATTCGGAATCAGCAAAACATGTCAACACAGTCAATGACCCTGATGGATGCATATTGTTTGCATTTCTGCCTTGACTGTATTATCTTCATGGTATGAATGCATGAGCTTCTAAAACTCTGGGAGATCATCAGCACTTTTATTTTCCCTGTTTGATAGTGAAGAGAAACTCCTGGTACATGTGCTTATCCTACAACCTCAGAGACATTTGAAAAGAAGCCTAAGTAATTATTTTTTAGAATAATTATCGAGTATGTGTGGTTTTGTAGGAATTCAGGTTGTGCTAATTGTTTGGGGGAAAAAATGTTTTTAAAAATTAGAATTTTAAATGACATGATAAAGGAAAATAATGAGGTTGTTAATATCTGTTACTTTAATGACTTAGGAGCTGCCATAGGCTTGTAATTCACACTTGCCATCTTTTTGGCTAACACCACTTTGTAGCTTTTTCAGGGGAAGATGCTTACTCTGTTATAGAAACACATTAAAACCAGTGATCCTATAGGTGCATGTATCTGTCTGTGAGAGACCAGTTTGCATAATCAAGGCTTGATGAGTCAATGGTAACGAAGAATCCATGTTGTTACTTACCTAACTGATAGGGAAACTAACAATAGCTGCTGGGTATGGAGCTTGTGCACATAATGCAATTTGACAGGGAATGTCTAGTGCTTTGTAAAAAGCCTTTAATGGTTTTCAGTAGAGATTTGGTTCTCTGACAATAGATGTAAGCATGCGATCCTACTACAGGATCTTGAAAAGGCCAAGATTCCTTATTTTCATACACTTTTTATGCTTGCTTTTTACAAAGCAGTCTCTTTGACAGTGAGTGTGGAGTACAAACACAGTTCTGTACTGAGTTCCATTCTGAAATCAACTTCAAGGCTTTTATCTTAAACACATGGAAGATATGTTCATTCAGAGGACAGACTTCATTTTTAGCATCATTGTATATGTAAGAAATAATCCTTTAACTTTGAAACCCAGATTTCCAAGGTTGTAAGCTGCTTCAGCTTCGTAGGAAATGAATGAGATTTTTTAATTAATAAATATATATACCTATACCTGTGCCTCTGTGTGTGTATAAACACACACATGACAGCTGCTGCTTTGTGTCGCAAAATTAAAAACACAAAAATGTAAAAGAATTCCCTTGACTGTTATGATTCAAAACAACTCCCTCCCTCCTCATGTTTTCATGTGGGAACCCTATCCTCCTTTTGTCATGTTTCTCAATTTTAAAGATTATCCATTTTATTAAATCAGACTTTGCTATTTCCAGGCTTTAGCTCTTTTTTTTTTAACTCGACATTCTTTACTTCTCCTTTTTGTTATTTTTCCTGCTTAAGCTATATGGTTTTCAGTGCCTTGGTTTTATGGTTTTAAGCTAGGTAACAAACTGGTTCTGCATCTGTACTTCACCAACCAACATTCCATCTCTGGCTTATGAATGGTAGAAAAGTTGTATATAACTAATAGAGAAACAAACCTCAAAGTGTTGCTCTGCTTTGCATGTATAAGCTGAATATTTTTTAATTATCTAACTGCAAAATTTATATATGTGGAGATACAAAAGCGTGTAAAGTATTAGGAGATTTAGATGTTCTTGAAAGATTAAAAGCATCGTTATTCAGGTGCTAGCCATCTTATTTCTTGTCAGTCCCTGAGAGATAAGACAGTAAGTACTTTTATGTTACAGTTTAAGGAGGTTGCTATTACATACTCCTGAAAAACACCGTATATATCTGTATCAGGTTTCAAGATGGGAAAAATGAATTCTGAAATGAAGAGAATTCACTCAGGGCAGCAGTGTGGTGTGTTAGTAGGAAAAGGACAGTCCTCAGCTGTACCCAGCAGATGGCATTTTTCTTCCTTATAACTAAAAATTTTAAAGCTGTAATCTTTGGCTATTTTCATACTCACAAAAGAAGCCCTTTTTAACAAAGTATTTAAAGATTGCACTATGAGCAAATATTTATCAGTGGATTATAAATGACATATAATGTGTATAACTCTACAGAATTAAGAAGATTACAATGAGGAGAGTGAAACAGGATAGTGAACTTGATTATTCCCCCCCACCTCGAGCCTGCATATCAAAACCACCATCTCTCATAGATGTTTATAAAATCATTTCACTCTTTTGGTGAATGTTAAAGAATCAAATCTCAAATGCTTACGTTTTTAACCTTTTTACTCAGGAGTATAAAATTCTGCTTGAAAGTGGGTTTTCAGTGGTAGGAGATCACTAGATTTAGGGAGTAGAGAAGGATGGAAGGATAGATGGACTCAGAAGTGAATTGGTATCTCGTAATGAAGGCTCTGAACTCCCCTGGTCTCCCCTCCAGAAGGAAAAATTTCACTATGGGCATGGTTAACCCTTCTCAACTAATGTATTAATAATACTCCTGACTTCTTAAGTTTTTATTAAAATGCTCTGTACACAGTTCTGGTTCTGGACTCGCTGTTGTTCATTCTGCTGTCATTCAAGAAGTGAAGCAGAAATGACTCTCAAGCCTGACTGAGCAAGTCGTTTGTGCTTAGTTTCTGCACAATACTCATTTTGATAAGAATCTTCACACATTACTTATGTGCTAAGAAAAATGTGTTTTGAAAGATGAGTTGCGTATCGTGATAAACTAGCATAATGTTTTGGGTTTAGAAGAGGCAATGGTACAGCATGCAAATGCTTTCTCCCAGCTGAGATAGGTCATGAATGCAGATCGTTTTAACAGCAGAAGTATTAAGCTTCAGTTATTTGAATTATGTCACTGAAACTAGATAATCAAAGTTGGTTATTTTCCTCTTTTACTCATCCTTCTAATAGGATATGATGCATGATTTTTGCATAAACAGTGATAATTTGTCTGTTCAGCTTAGTTTCTCTCTTACATTAAAAGTAAGAGGAATATTCAGAGACATGAACCATGGAGGAATTTTTCAGATATCTTTGTGAGATGATATCCTGCCTTTTTTTGAGATGGAATTAATGTTCTGTGATGTTATTTTCCTGGCAAATTTTTGTGGTTTGGTAGAGCCTGTATGGGCAAAAGGCGCATCTCTATTCGAACTGTGGCAAGAGGAATGTCCAGTGATGCACACTTGTAAAACACTTTCATTTGAGTTAAAAAAAAAACTGATCCTGCACACCTAAAGCATGGCATAACCTGTACCACCTACTTAAACTTGACAACAACGCAAGATTTTACTAGACAAGCCTGAGGAAGAGGAATGAACCCTAACTAGAGAGGAAAAGATGTAACACTGAAATTATACAGCATTACCTGTTCTGTTGCTTTCTGTTGCATAGACTGAGGATCATTCATTTCCCAAGGGGTTTATATAGCATTTGGTCCAAATGTTTCTGTTGCTGAAAGCTGTGTTATGAAACTGATGATTCTTTTTAAATGAAAGTTGCAGACAGAAAGATTTTTACACAATCCAGGAATTCAAAGCATAAAGATAACTATAGAAGCAGACTTTGTGGAGTCCTTTTTCTGTTGCAGTTTTTTACGAAGTGAATATTTAAACAGTGCAATCCAGATATGTACTCTTGTTTAATGCAGAAGATATCTCTTATTGCTCAACCTAAATTATTCGTTAGATTCAGTAAATTTGAATTTGTATGAATTTCTTGCAAGACATAGAGTGCATGGAAGATTTTTCTGACAGAAAAACAGATGGATTTGACAAAAGGGCAAGAACATGGTGATAATTTGAACTTAAGTCTTCTGATGTAATAGTTCCAGGATCACAAATAGGGGTTGTTTGTTTTGTTGTTTTTTTCTTTTTGTTTTCGTTTGTTTTTTTTTTTTTTTAACATAAAGTTAAAGAATTAAAACAAAAATTGAATGAGTTTCTGAAACAGCAACTCTATCAACAGAGAAATTGATAGGTTTGTTTTTTTGACAAATCCTCATCCTGAAGTTTATTTACGAAGGGTACCTGCAAAGACAGAAATAAAGAAGTTACGGAATTACATTAACAGTGAAAAGGATGAGTTTCATAGAATAGTTAGGTTTGGAAAGGACCTTAAGATCATCTAGTTCCAACCCCCCTGCCATGGGCAGGGACACCTACCTCTAAACCATGTCACCCAAGGCTCTGTCCAACCTGGCATTGAACACCGCCAGGGATGGAGCATTCACAGCTTCCCTGGGCAACTCATTCCAGTGCCTCAGCACCCTCACAGTAAAGAACTTCTTCCTTATATCCAATCTAAACTTCCCCTGTTTCAGTTTTAACC
>JANHGB010064728.1:0-30007 GCA_026283785.1 Coracopsis vasa | reverse complement strand
CGGCCCCCCCCCCCCACAAAAAAACAAACAAAAAAATAGCACCTCATTTACAATGCAGTATCACCCGACTAATGGCTACCAGTCGATTTAGCATCGTGTTCTAGCCTCAGGAGGCATAGTTTTGAAATTTGGGGGTGGGAGAATTTCCATTTTCTTGGCCTTCATCTAAGAAAATACAATTCCAAGGCATAAGTGAACAGAATTTAAGGGAGATGCTGTGATGAGCATCATCTATTCAGCTGGATGAGATGCATGCTTGTGTGTACTTCTTTAAAATATCAGGTTGGAATTTCTAAATTCACCCTTACACTACCCCATTGTTCCACCATAATCTTGTAGTGTTTAGGAAAAAAATTCTTCCTACAGTCACACATGACCCCTTAAAACCTTACTGAAAGTAAACCCAAGCTCCCAGAAACAATAGCTAGCTTGAAATCCACGGACTACACTTCCCTTCCTGCCTATACCTCTCCACATCACACAAACTAACATAACTGTCCCACACAAACAACTTTTTAATAGAATGCTACGATATTTAATCAGTGTGGAATACCATGCTATTTGTAAAATGAGCAGCTGTGTAATAACAACAGTACTGCACTAGTGAATTTGCCAGGGCTTATGATTTTATTGTACAATTGCTTTTGGCAGTAGAACAAAACAGGATTTCAAAAGCTGTACATAATACAAAAAAGTTACAGACATATTAATTGCAATTTAAAAAAAAAAAATAAATCAAGGGTAGCTTGACACTTATTTGCTTTCTCTAAAGTTGCTAAAGACATGCTATACAAATACATGTTCATATACATCATTTACATTTCAGTAGTGGGCAATACCAAGTGTATCCATCACCATCAGAATTGCTTGCAGAGGATCCACAATTTCTTGCATATTATCTTTCCTCAAAACCCAGTCTGGTTTAATTCTGTGAAAATATTAATGGCATATCATTAAAATATTATACTGCCACAGCAAAACCAGCAGACTAATTTTTAAGCATTTACCTTGAAACTGTTTTTATTCTTAGAGGTGTTACTGGAACACACAAAGAGGAAGTTTTGCTGAAAAGAGTGTTTGTTTTCTGCTTCACAAGTATTCTCTCTTCATCCATTTTGTGTTTACGAACTGTAAGTTTATATAGGCTTTGAATGCAAGCAACAGTTCTTGGTATGCTTCGTATTTCCTGAGAAAATATGAAAACAGCACACTGTTAATACTACAAGTTCAAAAGCAATATACCTTCAGTTATTGGTACAGAGAGGCAAATTAGAGTTTGTATCCATCTTCATAGCAATTAAAGAATAACGCAATGAAGAAAGGTGACTGGATAACTTAAGTACTTACATCTGAAAGATAAACAACTAGTGAATGTATAGCTTAGAACCTAGACTACCCCAGTAAAGCTATTAGGTGTTATAGCAATAGGCATGAAGGAAGGAAATTTCTTTCAGGAACAGGATATGTCTGTTACAATAAAGTATGTCAACACAAAGTCATGGACAATTATATTGCCAGTTGTTACTAATAATAAAGTCCTTAACTTTATCTGAAAAGCAACAGTAAGCTTTTAGAAATTGGAAAAAAGCTAAGTGGCAACTAAACTGTATCTAATGCTAAGCAATTGAAAGAAAGTCATCAAAACCCGGCTGAAGCTGGGATCGCAATATCATCCTCTTGCAAGGATTGCAGGATCAGAACCTCAATGTCTTATTGACTAGCTCTGAGAGACAACAGCATACACAGCACAAAATAGAGTGTTTTTACCATCTTGGAATTTATTGTTTTTTTAATCAGAGTTTAGTCATAATTAATATTATAGCCATAATAGGTATGGTAGAGAGGGAGAGAAAACAAAAACATATAAACACCACCAAAACATACAAGAAAAGCATGTCAAAATCAAATTATTAAAGCCAAAGCATTTATGTCTTACCAAAGCTCTTTTCGAGTCCTTCGAAAGGATGGCCAACAAACAACAGGTCTTTGTGAAAATGCTTCCTCCTTTCTCTGAAATTTTGTCCCCAGCTTTCCCTCTGTACATTTGCAGTAGGTCTAGTAACGTATCTACAGAATTTTCTACTTCATAAACTGCATGAGTAGTTTTTTCATGCTGTTATACAAGAAGGAGACAAGAGAAGTTAGACAGGTCTTTAAAATATCTTTCAGTTTAGAGGAAATAGTAAAATCTATATGCTCCTCAAGGTGAAATTTGCAGCTGATCCAGCATCCAATTAATAAAAATCAATTCTGTATGCTACACCATCACAACAGGTTACAAAAAGCTGCTGTTCGTGCTACCCCATTTGTTCAGAAACCTGTAGAATCTGATTTTATGTTTAAAATAAAAGAATAAACTAGAATAAGTTTAGAGAAATTTAAAATTAAGTTTTGCCCAAATGTTATTTTTTCACCTGAAATAAAAATAATTTGAATGCAAAATGCCTGTAGGGTGGATAAGATCAAAAACTATGTTTAGCAAATATTTTAAATTTCAAAGTGAAAAACCTCCAGAACAATCAACCCCTAGTCAGTAACTACAGTAGTACTACAGTACTGAAGCAGCTTTAAGTATTTATGAAAATAATGAGTTCTGTAAGAAATCAAAGTGTAAAAAAAGACTATTCCATGACATAAGTTCAGAAAAGTAGCCTGGTTTTTTGAGATATACATTGCTGCCTTAAAAAAATTTCATAGCTTACCCTAACCACTACAGTATTGTATTTCTACAGTTTCATGCAATACTTGTGATATCTTGGAATGTAGCCTGTTAAAAGTAAAATTATTACTTTAAGCCCATAAAATAATTTTCTTTTGTCAAAAAGTAAATTAAATCATAAGTATTACAAATTAGATAATTGATTTCAAAATGACACTTAAAAATCAGAATATGGTTTATTAACTCAAAACAGTTACTTTTGTTTCTTCAAATTTGTTCAGAAATTTTCTGGGTAAGTAAATACTACAATAAAGTAGCCTGCAGTTTATAAAGCTGCAAAATAAAATACTGAAGTTACCTTTGAAACATTAAGTAGAACCTGAACTGAATATCTTATCACATCCATGCATGGAACACTCCGGTTGCAACTTCGGATCAGAACAAAAATGGTGAAGATTGCTCTGCTCTGGGCCATATTCTCACAACAGAGTGGGGACAGCCTGGTAGCCACCTCTGTGATAATTAAAAGGAAAAAAAAATAAAATAAAAAATACAAAACAAAACCCCCATGCCCCTGAAGCTCTAGGAGTTTAATTGCAAACCAGGGTTTTCTCTTGAAGATAAGTGTAAATGCAAAGAAGTAAACCCCCCACAATTATTGATTTAAACAAGTATTTCTGAATCAATGGTTCTAATACTCCAGACTAAAAATTAAGCAGACAAAACAATCCATGGAGAACATATATTGGTAATAAATTAATTTACTTATGTAAGGCATAGTATTACTAAGAATTCCAAGAAGTTAGAGCAATTGTATCAAATTTCCTTTATCTAAATAACCATTTCAATATCTTGCTTAAATCAATAACCAAATTTTATCCTGAAAAAATAGTACCTAACATGTTCCATTTTACAATCACAAAGAAAGCCATAATATCATAATGTACTCTTCAAAGCTGAAAAAGTCCAGTTCCTATCATCCTGGAAATCTATCAGTTACAGCAAAATGAAATACTCACCAAGATGCTTTAATGCTGCAAGAATGTAAGAGATATGTTTGTATTTTAGAAGGTATTCAATAGCAGTTGCAGTTCTGTTGCACAATTTGTTTTCTTCTCTGCTCTTTTCATTAGCCTTTTCTAAACTACGTCTTATAGCTTTAGTTTTGGCTGTGTCATTACTCTTTCTCCAAGCATATCCTCTCCACAATGCCTACAGAAAAGGAATTTCACAAAGAGAAAAAAGTTGTGAACAATAGACAATAGAATAGAACTTCCATTACCAATCCAAATCAACTTTACACAAGTCTGTCCAAGTATCTAATTACCTTGGTTATTAATTTTTAAGTAAATATCATTCAATTTTTAATCCTCTAAATACTGGATATTCAAGACAAAACACCAAAACAAGCATGTGCATACATCCCACATGCATTCCCACAGAAGTCACCTCAACCAGTATCTGCTTAATATTGCTTCATTATTTGTTTCCATTTAGCTTTGATGTCTAAACTGAAGCTGACTTGGCTTGCAATTGAACTGATAAACTGAAAAACCAAAACCCACAAAACTTTGCTATCTTCTTACAAGTGGTATTTACCTGAAATTTAATTATTCCAACTGCAAATTTTCTCCTCCGTCTGCAGGCCAGGAATCTTCGTGCATTTCGCTGGATTATAGTTGCTGCATCATTTCTGCGATTTAGCCAGCCTCGAACCACTCGTTGTAATTGAATGATTCTTTGATAATCTCTTAGAAATCTCTTTTGCTGCATTTTCGCTCGGAACCATCTCTGTTTAAAATTAAAAGTATCTTTCTATTTATTTATTAAGACTTTTCCCATTGTAAACAAGCGTTGATAAAACCTGAAGAACTATTTTAACATGAATCTGGAAAAATACAGGTACTATAAACATTGTTAGCACACACATAATCACCATGACTCTGATTGGTCTTGCCGTAGCTGAAATGCAAGCCTGCAAAATGAAATTTTAACTAAGAACAGTTAGGGAAGCATTCCATATAGAATATTTTCAGTTGTGACGGATCTGCAATAATAATCTAGTCTGACTGCTTCAGGGCTTACCAAAAGTTAAAGCATGTTATTAAGGGGATTGTCCAAGTGCCTCAAACACTGACAGTCTTGGGGCATCAACCACTTCTCTAGGAAGCCTGCTCCAGTGTTTGATCACCCTCTCAGTAAAGAGATACTTCCTAAAGTCCAGTTTAAACCTCCCCTGGTGCAGCTTTGAACCATTCTCATGTGTCTTATCACTGGATACCAGAGAGTATATTAATGCCTCCCTTTCCACTTCCCTTTCTTAGGAAGCTGTAGAGAGCAAATGAGGTCACCCCTCAGCCTCCTTTTCTTCAAGCTAGATAAAGCTTGATAAGGATAAGAATAGACAAGGATCGTTAGCTGTAATTCACAGGACATTTCTTCTAGCCCTTTCATCAGGGCTAGGATCGTTGCCTTCCTCTGGACACATTCAAGGACCGGAACACCATTCTTAAAATATAGGGCCCATATCTGCATGTGGCACTCAAGCTGAGCCCACACCAATGCTGAATACAGTGGGATGATCACCTCTTTTGACCAGCTGGTTATACTGTGCTTAATGCACACCAGGATGCTGTTTGCCCTCTTGGCTGCCAGGGCATACTACTGACTCATATTGACCCTGGTGTCAACCAGCATTCCCACATCCCTTCCTACAGGGCTGCTTTCCAGCCACTCGTCTCCCAGTTTATACTTGTGTCTGGCACTACTCTGTCCTAGAGTTTTCTTTCTCTTGGCTGCCTTTTAAAGAGAACAACCCCACTTTTCTCGTTTCCCAACCCTGTTTTTTCCCCACTATATACAGAGATGGGAAACAAGGTACTGCATGCCAAATCTGAGCAAAAAAAGCTTCTCCCACCCACTTGCTCTTGCCTTAAGGGGAAAATATAACTTATAGGGAGAGATAAAAGATTTGTATATAAGGAGGAGTAGCGGCTCCTGATTCAGCCTCACCATTTATCTATTGCTGTTCTTCCTTTATTGAGAATGTCACTTTAGAGACCTGAAGATAATTTTCACTATTAAGCAATGCTGTAATACAGACCTGATTTTTTGCTTTTAGAGAAACAAAACATGGCTATACTAAAAATGCTGCAACTTAGACAGGCTTTGGTACCACTAGTAGGTTAGAAACATTCAACCAAATAGATACCTGAGGATTGTTCATGTAAGGAGATGCTCTTCATTCATGAGCCTTACAGGTTGTCACGTCTGATCTTTCCTACTTCCAGTAGGATGTAAAGAAATAAGCTAAACCAGCACTCTTTAGCAAGCTTGAGTGTCTGAAGGAAACAAGAACTTTCTCATCCATCCTCAGCTTTAAAATACTTAAGCCTCCAAAGCCTGCTGAGGTCCACTCTGCTATGCTTAGCTAAGCATAAGCAGCATTATTTAATAAATCAGTCTCTATAATTTAGCTTTATTTTTACATGTGAAGGAACTAGTGTCATAGTGCTGCAGCTTAGCTGATAGAAATTAGACTATGTCACACAAAATCATTCCCCCTTAATTCCCCCTTAATTAGACTAACCTGTATTACAAGAACAGAGGAGATCTGTTTTTGTGCAAGTTTTAAGATGAGATGAATCCTATACACTCTTTGAATTTTAATTGCACAGATATGATGGTATGCAGCTGCTGTAAAATATAGTAGTCTCTTCTTTTGTTTCTGTTCTGAAATCTGTAGAAGGACAACAAACCAAGGAACATCATTGGTTTTCATATTCAGAGATAGCTGATTGCCTATGCAAAGATGACAGTACACAGTGAGGTACTATCAGATGCTGAAGAATTGCCTCTGAAACCACTACTTCAGAACTAAAGTAAGTTACCTTTCTTCAGTACTAGGTCTCTAATGTAAACAATAACACAGAGAAGTAATTGTAAGCAACAACATTAATATATAGCAGAGAAGAGTCTCATTCTAAGCGTGCATGTACAGAAGTATCAACTACAGGTAAGCCACAAAGATCACAGAAGCTAAAAAACACCCAGCAATGAAAGCCTATTTTAGTACTAAAGGATCGTGTGAAAAGGGTCAAACTGTATTTTCATCTTTTCTGACCCATGAAACCCTCAAAGAAGTCAACAAGTGATCAAGTTTTCCTTTTCTTCTCAGCCAAAACTAACGCTAAAACACCTCCAGCGATACTTTATATCAAAAGTGTGGCTTTCATTTAAAGTATACCAACCTTTTTTCTAACTAAATAACCCCGTATAAATGCTTGCAGTTTAATGACAGCTCTTCTAGTTTCGTTGTATTTCATAAACTGAAGCCTGCCTTCCTGCCAAGCCTTCAGATGTTTCTGGATAATTGCAGCAGCAGCATTTTGTTGAACAAATTTCCTTCTTGCCTTGAAGCCTCTGTATGCTTTCTGGATCAAACAAGCAGCTTGAAGCTTCTGAAAAGGTTTTTGAAGGACACATTGGTGATTAAACTTTTGTGCATTTCTGTCATGATCAATATACATTTATGCTTTAGTTCTAGATTTTTCTTCTATCATAAGAAAATAAAATATAAGAGGAAATACAAGTAAACACATGCAGCACTAGTTTATATAAAAATGTACTTTCACAATTTAGAAGGTCTTCTCCCTTGGTGAAAATGTGGGCAATTTAACTTAACCCTTTAAGCAATAAAGCCAGCAGAAAATTTTAATTTTCTCTTGCTATCAGTATAGACAGCGGTAATTCAACTATTTGACTGCATGAAAACAAAAAAATCAACCTATTGTTCAAAGCAAAAGGGAAATTCAATATTTTGATGACTGAACAGTTTTGATTTGAACAATTTTTGTTCTGGCCCCACGTTTTTTCTTTTCTATACTTCTGCATATTGATGAGAAAAATCATTCAAATGCATTGAAAACTTTCAAAACAACCATGACATAGCAGAGTACAAGTGAAAACATACTTTTCTGAAAAGTCGTCTAGCCCTGTACCACCTATATGCCAACTGAATCTTAACTGCAGCATCCTTAGTTGCCAGAAACTGACGTTGAATCATCCGTGCAGTAAGGGTTGCTCTCCATCTTCTTTGAATGATCAGTGCACAGAGCCTCATTTTCAAAAACCTAACATGAAAATGAATTTTAGGTTTATTTTGCTAGGTTTTGCCCCCACCTCCCTCAAAGTTGAGAACACTTGCATTTCTAAAGTAGGAAACAGCAACTGTTAAGAAAATTATTAATATAGATACTGTGAAAGCAGAACTGTTATCAACTAAAGCTTGGAACATTGGAACAAGGGGATAGCCAGCAATGTTGGCAGAAAATCTTATTTAAAGTAGAAGATACTCTCTGTTTTCCCACAATAAGTACTTCCAGAACTTGCTGCCGAAGTAGGTTGGGAAGAGAGACAGCAGTTTAAAATGCGTCAGACAGATTGACATACAACAGGTCCATAAAAGGATAACAAAGGGAATTATCTGTAATATAAGTTATTATATATATATATAATTCATAATCTAAGAAGAATGGATGTTGAGGGTGGACCTTAGAAAGTGGTCAGGTTAACATACTCTCCCCCTAAACAGCATCATCTACTGCTACAGGCAAAGGACACAGTTTTGAATGAAACGAACTATCAGGCTGATCTAGTACTGCATTTATTATAAAATCATGTCACAGGACAATAAACACAAACTAGTTTAACTATTCTGTTATACATTATACCCAGAACATTCACGTATGTTACATGCATGCAGCAGATCAGAGCCTGAGAACCTACAGACCATTTGTCAGAGTGCAAAGCAGTACTAAATAACTATATAATAAAAGCTTTGAAAAGTAGAGAAATTCATATGAAATTTGGCATTACCAGGTCCGCTGCTGTTTTGTTTTGAAGTGACTCTGAATAACACATACAGCTTTTATCAGAGACGCATATTCCCTTCGCGCTTTGCAGCCTCGAAACCAGGCTTGAATGACTCGTGCTGCTCTCATTTTGTTAGCCCACTGCCTGGCTTTATATCCTCTGTATGATGCCTAGTAAATATGTAAAGAGAAAAAACATAATATTTAAAAGTGTTTCAACTTTTAAATTTTTTTAATGGAACAAAAGAATATTAAAAGGAAAAAAAATCACGTTAGCTGAAAAGACTTTTTTTTTTTTTACAATTCCTATCTCTACACCATTACAAATACCTCATTTCCCACACCTAGAAAAGGTTTTCTAGAGCATGTGAAACTCATTCAGAAAACTACCACAAATGCTGCACTCTAATGTCTGTAAAAATAACATCATGAAGAAACAAATACAGGAGAAATATAAGAAACAAACAGACACCCACCAAATCCCTCCCCCAGACAAACAAATCAAAACACCACACCCACTGCAAGAGCAGGAATCTTAAATATAACCCAACAACAAAAAAATCCCACACTGAGCACATACAAAAAAAGGAAAACCCATACCCAACCCCACTACCATAACTTTGAAAAGTACCTGAATTTTTATTGTGCTTGCTTTCATTTTGTGAAACCTCTGTTTTTCAATGAATCCTCTGACTCTAGCCTGTACAATAATAATGTTCTTCCGGGTTTGTAAGTAAGTTGTTCTTTCAGATTTCACAATCAAGTAGGATCGGTAGCATCGCTGTAGGACAACTGCTGCTTTTTTATAGCTTGCGTACTGTGATTTATATTTATACATCAAGAAATAGGCTTGTAATGTAATAGCTGCTGTTCTAAGTTGAATAAATTTTCTACGCTGCACAGCCATCCGAAGAAAAGACTGAATCTTTCTTGCAGCTCGTATTTGTTGTGCTATTTTTCTTGCTTTCATACCACGGAAGGCAGACTGAATGATTACTATTGCTCGTCTTTGAGCAGAATACTCTGCTTTCTGTAATCGAGCCCTGTGACATGCTCTGTACCACCTCTGAATAGCAACGGCTGAACTCCGAATCAATTTATAGCAAGTCCTTGCTCTTTGGCATCGGAACATAGACTGGATCATTATTGCAGCTGCTTTCTTTCCAAGAAAATGCCTCCTCTCTACATGCATTTTTAAGAATGATTGTAACCACTGTGCAGTAACATTAGTTTCATACAACTGCCTAGATTTTCTAGCATGAAAAGAGGATTGCAGGCAAACTGCAGCCTTTATTTTTGCATAGTTTTTCAGGTCAACTTCTTTTATCATTTTGGCTCTGAATCTTTGCTGTATAACTCTGACAGCCCAACACAACTGTTTGTAATATCTATGTTGTATGTACATACGATAAGTAGACTGTATTACAGTGGCTGAATCATGCATGATTTTCAGTTTCTGTCGTTCCTTCATGCCTCTGTATGATGCTTGAATAATAAGAGCAGAATTCTTCATTGACAGATATTTCTTTCGTTGATTCTTTCCTTTAATGTAGGATCGATAGTAGCTCTGTATAACAATAGTTGCAATTCTCATAATTTGATAGGACTTTCTAGTCCTGTGCATTCTGTAGGCTGACTGTATTGTACTAGCCGCTAAATGCATCTGCTTAATCCACTTCCGCACTCTAATACCTCTGTACACAGCTTGTATATGAATAGTCGCTCTGCGAAGAGAAAGATACTCCAAAGTATGCTGTCTTGACAGAATCAAAGCTCTGTATCTTCTCTGAAAGACAAGAATAGCTGCTTTAACAGAGAGATATCTCTGACGTTCTCTAAAAGCTTTAAAATTTTTCTGAATAACAACAGCAGCACGGTGCATTTCTTGATGGTGCTTTCTTGCTTGCATGTCTCGAAAAGCCTTCTGAATACAAGTTGCTGCTTTCTTTAATGAAGAGTAATGTTGTACTGCAATTTTCTTTAGTTTATTGGCTCTGTACCTCTCCTGTATTAGCTGGGTTGCCCATTGAACTTTTCTGTAATGGCAGTACTGCCTATACATTCGGTAGTTTCTCTGTATTGTAAGTGCTGCCTCATGCCTTTTCTTTAACAAACATCTTGTTTTCATACCTCTGTATGCAGCCTGAAGAAGTAAAACAGAATTGTACAGTTTTAAGTACCTTTCTCTCACACGCTTCCCTTCCCTGTAAGCACGATAACGCTGCTGTATGATTACTGAAGCAAGCCTGAGAGCTTGGTAAGAAATGTAAATTTTATGCATTCTTAATGTTGCTTGAATAACTGTAGCAGCTTGATGCATCTGCCGCATTTTTTTTCTTACCACAAAACCTCTATATGCAGACTGTAGGATTACAGCAGCTTTAAGGCAAGAAAGATATTTCTTATGTTGAATTTTTGCCAGTTTTGTTGCTCTGTATCTTCTTTGAATTACAATAACAGCTTTCTTAACGGAAAGATAATGTTTTCTTTTGAGAAAAGTTCTAACTCTTCTTTGAATAATCACAGCCGATTCATTCATACTTCTTATGAGTTTCCTTGTTTTCATACCACGGAACGCAGCCTGGATACAAAGCGTAGCCCTTTTCATAATCGTATAGTTGTGAACTTGTGTATTACGCTCCTTACAGGCACGGTACCACTGCTGAATCTGCCTAGCTGCCAGCAACAACTTTCTGAAATCCTGCTGCTGTTTGTGCATTCGATAATAAGACTGTATTATTGTTGCTGACTGATGCATAGCTTTTAAGTCTTGTCGGACCTTCATGCCCCTGCAGGCAGCCTGAAGGACAATGATAGACTTCTTTAGTTCCAAGTACTTCTTCCGTTGTACTTTGCCTAGACAAAATGCTCTATATTGTCTTTGAATTACAGTTGCTGCCATTCTCATTGCCTGATATTTTATGCTCATGCGGTGCATCTTAAACATGGCTTGAATACAAATAGCTGCTTGATGCATACGTTGAACCTGTCTTCTAACCCTTACACCTCTATAAGTTGCCTGCATTTTGATTGTGGCTTTTTTTAAAGACAAATAATTCTGCTTTTGACATTTAGCGTCAATAATTGCACGATAATGCCTTTGAACTGCTATAGCTGCAGATCTAAGTCTTTCATAGTCCTTTTTGACCAGGTAAGATTTAAAGGCAGCTTGTATAATTGTAGCAGCTTTGTTGAGTTTGTTTAATTGCTTCCTCACAGTCATTCCACGGTAAGCAGACTGCAAGACTAACACAGCTGCCTTTGTTTTTAGATAAGCTGCACGCTGGGCTTTTTTCATGCAGTAAGCTCTGAAGTATTTCTGAATCACTAGAGTGGCTTGTCTTAGTTTCTTATATTTTAGTTGATTTATATGCATTCTGTAATAGGACTGAATAATTGTTGCAAGATTATGTTTCTTTTGAATTGTTTTTCTCACACTTTTCCCCCTCCATATTGCCTGCAGAAGCACTACAGAGTTACGCAGTTGAAGGTATTCTCGCCGTTGTTTCTGGCCTATAACACTGGCTCTGTAATGCTTTTGGATAGTTAGCACAGCATGGCTCATAAGCCTGAATTTTTTCAGAGCCATGAATCTTCTGAAGGCAGACTGTATCTTAGCGGCAGCAACATGTTGTCTTTGAATCTGCTTTCGTACCTTCCAGCCACGAAAAGCTGCTTGTAAAGAAAGCACTGATGCTCTTGTCATTAAGAAGTTCAGCCTTTGCCTGTTACCAGTCTTGTAAGTTCTGTACCACCTCTGAATCACAATGGCGGCCTGAACCATTGCCTTATATTTCATCCTTGCAGCATGAGCTCTAAAAGCAGCCTGAATTTTAACAGCAGCTCTATGTTCAAGTTTAAGCATTTTGCGTGCTTTATAACCCCTGTAGGCTGCCTGTAAGCACACAGTTGCTTTTTTAACTTGCAAGAACTCCTGCCTCTGACACAGCTGCTTTTTGTATGCACGATAATGTTTTTGAATGATGAGAGCAGCACTGTAGATGCTTAAATAACGTCGCCTGTCCCTTCTCATTCTGTAGCGTGCCTGGAGAAACATGGCAGTCTCCCTCCACCTTTGGATTTGTTTCCTGACAAGATAGCCTCGAACTGAGGCTTGAATTCTTATGCAAGCTTCCTTCAATTTCCTGTAATCTTCTTTAAGTTGAAAAGCATATTTTTGAGATCGATACTTTCGCTGGACACAAAGCGCTGCCTCCCTTAATGCACAATATCGCTTATGTGCTTGCCTCATCTTTACAAAAGCTTGAATTTTCACCGTTGCATCTTTCATGTTTTTGAATCTCTTCTGGGCAACATAAGCACGGTAACTTGACTGAATTTTTATCACAGCTCTTAATATGCGAGCCTCTTTCCTAGCTTTCATTCCTCTGTAGGCTGACTGCAGGACAAGAGCAGCCAGGCGCATCCTCTGGAAATCAGCAGCTGCCTTTTTAGAGATGACATGTGCCCTATACCAAGTTTGAATTACAGAAGCAGCACTTTTAATCTCTTTGAATCTTTTTACTTGCTGGTATTTTCTTACATGTGACTGCAATGTAGTAACTGATTTTTTTAGTTGTAAAAATCTTAGTTTCTCTTTTCTCATTCTCCACAGCGATTGAATAACACAAACTGCTTTTGTTTGTCTGTATAGTTTACGTGCCTTCATACCTCTAAAAGCAGCCTGGAGAACTATCACTGCTGCACGCTTTTGCAAATAGCGCTCTCTTTCAATTTTTCCTAGTTTATAAGCTCTGTAATACTGCTGAATTGTCACTATTTTAGCCCTGTGTTCCTGGTAAATACGTCTAGCCAGCTGACACCTGTACCAAGCCTGAATATTGATAGCACATTGCTTAATATGTTGATACTGCTTCAAATCTCTGTGCATCCTATACCAAGACTGTATGACAAGGGCAGCCCTCTTTCTTTTAGCCAGTTTTGAACATTGCCATTTTCGGAAATAAGCCTGAAGAACTAAAGTAGCTTCGATTTTCTGTTGAATTTTGTATTTTTTCCATCTTCTGAATGCAGACTGGATAGTAAGTGCTGAAGCCTTTAGTAGTTCATATCTCTGCCGATCTTTTTTGGCCAAATTAGATGCACGCACATGACTCTGGATTGTAACAGTAGCCCAAAGAATTCTTTTATATGTGGCAACAGACTTGACCATCCTTATCCTTCCTTGAACAAAAATAACATAGTGCCTTAGCCGCAAATATCTTTTCCTAGCAGAGTATCTTCTCCAATTAGCCTGCAAGAAAAAATAGAAAATGTAGTATTTTCTTCATAGAATCTCAAGTTAAACCTAAATTTGAGGACTACCAACCTCAGACTTTTAAAGATTTCTTTATTGTTACTTAATCCCTAGGAAGATAAACCCAGATAGCAACATAAAAGCAAACAAAACCCAAAAGCCAAAATCTTGAATGATTGCCTTTTTAAGCATTTTAAATTCTGCAAAAAAAGATAAATCTTCTCTGGCAACAAAAGATTCCCTTTTTTACTTTTTGATAAATCTGCAATTCTTTAATTTCCACTACAAAAAGTCTTAAGAATGTAGTATTTATCTTTGGACTATAATGGGAAAAGTATCTTGAGAAACAGAATTAACAGCCCAACTAACAATTGATAACTAATGTAACTATTGCCTGCCCTTCTGAACTTGCCCACTGCAAGTGGCATAACACCACAAGAGTAATTTTTTTAAAGCTTCTTTAGGTAATGTTCATCAGCTACAAAGAAGCAAACCAACACAATCTGATCATTCCTTTGATATTGACTGGCTTAAGACCCAGTGGCTTTAATGTTTACAGTATACCAAAAGTATTCACTGAGAAGGAAGAATTGTTGATTTAATAGCTCATTGCCATTTTTCTTTGAAGAGAGAAAGTTACCAAAACATCTCAAAGGCAGGGGTTGGGTGAGTAATGCTACATTTCAGGAAGACATCAGTTGATGCAAGCAGAACAAATGGCCCTGAGGAAGCCAGCTCCTTACAGGTTTCAGAGGATTTTCTTGTTGTGTAATCTTATATTACCTGAATGACCGTGGCAGATCTACTTCTGGCTTCCTCCAGTTTTGCCTTTTTTAGATTTAAAAGAATCATCCTGGCTAAGTATCTTCTCCAGTGCTTCTGAATGCAAACTGCTGCATTCACTCTCCTCAGGAAGCGTCGACGAGACAAGAAGTTTATTGCAGATTTCTGAATTATCCTAGCAGCTCTATCTCTTTCCTACAAAGAGTGAATGGTCCACTGAACAGTTAGGGATTGAATTTGCACCCAAATTTTTATGTATTAAAACAACTATCCAAAGCAGTCTCATAAAAATTAAGCCTGTAGACACCACAGCTTTTCTTTAGTAAAAATAATTCCTGAGACAGGACATTTATTTCAACACTGAGTTCCTTGTAAAAGGGTGGTATCACTTAAATTTATAGCCTCCCACCTTCATTGTTCTTTCTCTTTTATACTCAGCTTTTAAACACTGATAAGGAACCCATTTTCAAGCCTCAATTTTAATTCTTATTCATAAGAATTTAAGGCATCCTTACAAATGAAGCACCCCAGAATGCCTTCCAGCTACATTTAAATAAGAGTATAAAGATAGTCATACCATCTCATGTCCATCTAGCCCAGAGTTTTGTTTGCATATACCAACCAGTGTTTTTATTGAAACCCAGAGTTACCCAGACTGTAATAACAAATTGATGTAAGTACAAAAGTAAAAGGAAAAAGCAACTAACATAACACATCATTAGACCATCTTGTCAGAGCCCTACTACTAGCTTATCCTACCATAGGACAAAGTAATATGTGCACATTGTAAGATTAAATTAAAAAAAGCCTGCAATGCTTAGGGATTTTGATTCCCCCTTCCCCTCCCAACATCTTTACTAATAGTTATTTTAAAACAGTTATAAAGGGAATATATCATCATCATCACTAAGGTTGAGCAGCTTTTATAAACGTAAAAAACCTGGAGCTGAAAAAAGCATACATAAATGAAATATCTGCCCCTTCTACGGTAC
This sequence comes from Coracopsis vasa, assembly GCA_026283785.1. NCBI lineage: Eukaryota > Metazoa > Chordata > Aves > Psittaciformes > Psittacidae > Coracopsis > Coracopsis vasa. The sequence goes on along the minus strand of JANHGB010064728.1, from coordinate 14,443 downwards.
AGATTCTTAGAATATTTCACTTGTATGTTATTTGATGTTGGAATAGTGTACATCTCAGACACAGTGGGGGCATTTATCAACCTTAATGGTGTCGTAGTTTTAAAACCATCACATGATCTGGTATAACTACTAGAAAAGCAAGAAACAAAATACCTTGTCACTTGTGTGACTCAAAACACTGGTAAAGTTTAGCTCCTGAAAAAAATTGGAGATCTATCCAGAAGTTTCATTGTTCTTTTCATCTTGTAGGCTTCAATAGGAATTAAAAATAGGCTACTCTCTTTTTGTTTTAAGGAAGCAGCGCAACTATTTTCTATTTGAAATATTGGGAAAGGACTTAAGGGGTGACATGCTCTAATCAGCACACAAAAGAAAGAACAGTAGCCTTTAGACAAACGTAATTACTTCAGAATAGTCTTAAGAAAAAGTGCATTTTAGTAGATTACACCACCAAGGCCGTATACTTTGATAATAAGAATGGTACTCATTAATTTAAATGCCAATAGTATTCTAATAAACATGCATCCTCCAAACAGTGGATTTATATTCTTTATTTAGCATTTCTCAAAGTAGAAGATGTGCAATATTGCATAGGCAAAGAGTACCTGAGACAGTTTCAGTTCCTTTTTCAGCCTGTAATTCCTCCAAGCAGACTGAATTAATCGTGCAGCTCGAATTTCTTGACGAAGTTCTAGAAGCCGCGAACACAGAAATGATAGGTAGGTAATAACAACCTATATAAACACAGAACACAGCAAGTTAAGGGCTATACAGAAGAGGAGGACACGTTCACAAGAAAGCAGAACATGTCTACATCAACTCTAAAGGCATTTTACCTTCTCATCAGGAATTGTATTTGACATGTCTGAGTGATGAATCATTGCTGGTATTCCACCTAGGTCAGATACTGCAGCATTGATCAGCTGGAAGTTTTTCCTTTCATTGTCCAAGAGTTCCTTGTACAGGACTGAGGCAGTTACAGCTTTGCAAAGAGAAAACATTTGTGAAACCAAACTGTGTATAAAAGAAACAGGTTTAAAATGAACTTCTATACACCAAAAAACTCACTTTGGTCAAATATTCCTTCTATAGCATTTAGAGAGGTATCAGAGTCTGAAGAGGATGACGGAGAAGAATTTAGTCCCACTGTACGAGTTCTTGAGCATTCTACAGTTTGGGTTGTACGTTGGCACACAGCTTCCAAAGGCATGTAACATGGATGATAATGATGAATCAAATGACATAATACTCTACCGTCTGAGAAACACACTGTGAAATTTTCCACCTGTTAAATAAAATACAATAAGATACAAGTTCCTTGAATTTTTGTTACTCTTTAAGGAGAGGAATTCCCCGTATGCCAAAAATTAATTCTCACAGTTTAATTCTCACAGTTCAATTCTCACAGTTCCTATAAATGGTGAAAGTTTTAAGCACGAATATTTTTAGGATGAATGCTCATTAAACAACAACAACAAAAAAACACAAACCCCAAACCAAACAACCACCCTCACCTCTCGCCCCCCAAAAAAATAGCAAACACCAAACCCTCATCCCAAAACAAAAATAACTCAGCATATTCCAGAAAAATATGTTCATTTTTTAAAAGGCACTTTATGCTTAACACTAACTGGAAGGGGAGATCCTTTTGCTCAAACTTGATTAAAGAGAAATCCACATAAAGATGGTTATTTCAAACCAGATTAAAAAGTCCAGAAGAGTATTTAAGACTAATTACCATTACATATTTGATTACATCTGAAACAATGGTCAAAGCTATTAAGAAGTTGATTACATATTTGATAGTTGGAAGAATTCTGCTCTATAAAGAATAATCATTCTTATGACAGCAAAGGATGCATTTGCCAAAAAGTGCATAAAGCTATTTACCTTGATATTGTAAAATCCACAAACAGCATTAACCCATGCCATCAGCAGCTTTACATTTTCACTGTAATTTTGAGGTGAGAAATTACTACTATTATCCTCCTGCACTATACAAGAACTTGGAAAAGTCTTGAGAGCACTCAATTGTGTTTTCCTCTTGTGTGTGTTCCTTAAAAACTCAATTTCTTCTTTTAAATGTTCTACATTAAGAAATACATCCACCTATTAGGAAGAAAAAAAAAAAAAGGTTTTATGTCACCAACAGTCTGACACATTATGCATTATTGCAGTTGGATACAGAGGCTTTAAATATGGCATTTTTAAGAGAGCCTACTCTCACTACTAAGTGGTACCTGCCATTCTGAACCAGTAGTCTGTAACTGGGACTTGACAGCATAGATGGCAGCGTCCACTACCAACTGCTCTAAATTAAAGAACCTAAACCCACATTTTCACTATTCTGTGTAAAACAGTTATTATAGTTGGGGAAAATAGGGAAATTCCCCAAAACCTGAGTAATTTCACCATCTTTTCAGAGGGAAAAAGCAGTTTCAGAGTCTCATTTGCATTTCTACTGAGTCCATGTACCACCACTCATCATTTACAGGATTCCAAGAGGACTTGGGCTGGTGTGATGATGTGAGATTTGGAGAGCCAGTAGCATATCCACAGGGCTTGGATAAAGCCACTGCTCACTGAAATTATTTCTTCGATCAAAAGCAATGGAACTGTGACATGTGCATCAGGAGAACCAACTGAATGAAGGTAACTTCTCAATACTATAACAGCAGTTAAGAAGATAGTTACATTTGATTTTTATTATGTTCTTCTGGCTGACAGCTCTGTGGCTACAGTTTTTGAAATTCTCGCTTTAGATAAAGTTAACAGTACTTATATTCCCAACCACTTAGTGGTCAATTTCCACCTCAACTGGTAAGTTATTTTACCTTTCATACTTTAAGTTCCTTCTGGATTTATTGGCTGGATACATATTTTCAAAAGACTTCTGAACTCAAGTTAACTCTTAAAACAGTTTCAAGAAACAAATTTGCTTCCTGTACTATTTTTTTTCCACTGGCTTTGAAATACCATTGCAGTAATGCCCAAGAAATTTTTGTTCTTGTTTCAAGAATGTTTCTTCAAACTGATTGTTTCAGACAAATGAAAAAAAACCCAAAAAACTAGAAGAACTATAGCTTCAGATCTTATTTTATAATTGCCTATCACTGTAATTCCAAACCAGCCTTTTCAGTTAGTAAGAGCTTATCAGCTCTTACTAACCATTTTACTCTTACTTACCATTTTGAGACCAATGTTATTTTACTTTTCATTATCAATTCTGTTGGCATACAGCATAAACTAAGTTTTCCAAACACTTGTATGAATGTATATAAGAAAAAGCACAGTTAAAATGTTACTGAATCTGTATTGTTAGGCCACAGTTAGTTGATATAGGTAGTTTGCATGGCACTTCAAAACAGATCATTTCAGTCTAAAATTGAATTTCGCAGGCTTTCACTGACAACAAATATTCCTGAAAATTTGTTTGTTTGTTTGTTGCAAGTAAAAACACCAGTCTAAGTAATTGAATAGTACCTGGAAGGCAAAAACAATTTTCCACAAGAGTGCCAACGTTCGTTCTCTGTGTCTATCCACAATATCCCTGGAGTCAATTGAAGCACCTATTAAATAAAACAAGCAATTAAAGTGTGCACTCCGATGCATTTAGAGTAACCCTGCTTTCTAGGCCTTACCACTTTCATCTTTCAAGTGAATTCCTCGCTCTTTTAGGACATTAAGAACAATGTCAACATTATGCATCTTCTGCAGGCGACTTATTGCAGGAACTCTCAGTTGTTTTGAAAGATCCCAGTTTTTGGTGAGAAGTTCCATTGTTCTCCTAAAAAGGGAATTTCACAGTTTAATGTTCATATTAAGTTTCTTCTAAAAGAAAATAAATACTTCAATGTAATTCTGTATCAACATACACAAGACGAATGCCACATTGCAAGTCCACAGCCAGATTCGTTACAGCAAAATCAAATTCATCAAGTGGAGTTTGAATATGTCTGACAGGTAGTCCTAAGAAACCAAGATGGCGGGAAAGGTCACCTTCACCACTCAGGAAGTCCCGAGAAAATGCAAGCAGAAGATCCTTGCTAGCCTAAAAGAAATTGAAAATAATTAAAAGGGAAGATAATCTTAACACTACAATATTCATCAAGCAGAACACAATTTTCATTCCTTGTCTCCCAAATTGAACTTGATGTTTCCTTGCCTAATACTTAAAATGATAAATTATTTTGTTTTAATTTATTCTGAGCTAGTTCACAGAGCTTTAATTTTCATCATACCTGGCTACCAAGTCATTGAAAACACCACCAAATTCAGGAATACTTTTTTCTCAGTCTGTCTGTCAATATATTACAAATCCAAGAAAAGTGATTTTCTTTGAACATATTTGTTAATCAAAACCTTTGTACAACAGATGTTGCATAGTCTCCTTATCACAACTAAGTAACAGAAGAAAACCCCAACAGAAAATCCTATCAATCTGACTTGCAGTTTAAGATCAGCTGCAGCATGCTAGAGTGATATTTGAACATAAAGCAGAAGCTTAACCTTAGAGAGGGAAACCTGATAACACAAAATAACAAAGTCCTTCCTACAAGACCAACACCTCAATTTTCTTTGATTTTTCTTTACATGACCATGAGATGGTGTATTGGGAAAGCTTGTGCAAATGGATGAACAGACAAGATTTGTTAAAGAAAAGTACACAGATTAAAAAATAAAAATGAATTCTACATTGAATCTTATGACAATGTTGGAGGGAGACAGCAAATCACAAGTCTCTTACCTTGAACTGTGCATCCTTACAAAAGAGGCAAGGGTCATGGTCAATGATTCTGGACTGTTTGGCACAATCCAGAAAGCAAACTAATAGTAGCAATTTTTTTAGTGTGAATTTTGACAAAGCTTCTTCATGACCTAAAAAGGCAGAACCCATTAAGTGACAGTTTAAAAATTAAATGCTAAAAATAACCTAATTTTGGGAAATAGTACTTACCTTCTCTGTAAAGGTGAGGCACAGTGGGATGTCTGTATTCAGCTGCAATGTCAGGGTTCCAAAGCAAGCGATTAAGGATAAATATTGCTAAACCCATAACATCACTATTGCTCTCCAAAGCTATCAGTTCTCCATAAACAGTCTAATATGAAAGGAGGGGGAAAAAAGCCAAAACCATTAAAAATTACCTCAAATACAGGTGAGGTAGGTTTTTTTAAATAACATCATATATTACTGAAATTCTGAAGTAGTAAATAGTAAATAGTCTTTAAAAAGCAACCAGTTTTTCAAATCAGTCACTGAAGGATAAAACCAAAGGAAAGTCCAAAAGAAAAAGTCTCATTTCAAAACATGTACAATAATCTGCATCTCGGGAATCAAGCAGGAACTTCTTTAAGACAATCACATTTTTCTCCAGTTTAGTAAAGAGTGAAACTGATAGGAATCTGCTTTTGTGTTATTGGCCAGGGAGATAATTTCCATTTTCCTTGATTAAATACTTTCCTTTTTAATAAGCTAAACACTTTTTAAAAGCAAGTCTGTTGTATTACAACAGATGTAAATATGCTATAAGTAAATTAAACTTCTCTCATTTAGTAAAACAGAAAATACAAAGAAACTCAAAACATCTCCTACTAAAAAAATGCTAGATGTCTTTAAAATTTAATTATAGCCCATAAATTCTGTACTTACCTCCAGGCCTATACGCAGCCACAAAGGATTGTAAGATAAAAGCCAGTTAACAACTTTCTGCCTCTCTCCTGCAAGACAGTATTATGTAATATTACCTTCAGCAAGCATTTCACATTATAGCAAAAATTTCTATCAAACAATTTTAGATTAAATCAACTTAGTCTGTAAATACTCTTTATCTATTTACAAGAAAAGAGAGGATGTAAAGGTTTAATATTCTTACCTACATCTTTCCAGAGGTGTCTGTCTCTACGAACTAGCAAACGTCTACTTTCAATTTCAACTTCCAACTTCTTAATAGCTTTGACCATTGTTTCAGATGTAAACAAACGGCAAGCATCACGTCGTAACTTATTCAGCTTACGATGAGCCATATAAGCTTTTAGAGACGCTTCATCTTTTGTTGGTGCTTTAGGAACACTGGTTTTATGATGGTTCTCTTCTCCCAAGATAAGAGCAGCTGCATTTACTGCTTAAAAAGCACACAAAAAGTATGCATTTATATCTCAAATAAAAGTAGCTTTTCCCACTTCATTTACTTTTTTCTCTCTAAATTCACATTTTGCTAGCTTCCTTCTGACTAATGATTTTATACCTCAGGAAGCTTATCAGCTGTTGTACTAAATACATATTGTCAAATACACGCATATTAGTCAAATATTTAATATAACAATGCTTATTTCATAAGCAAGTAGAGCTAGAAATGCAATTTTAAGATCAATTGTACCATCTTCAGTTTTTTAGATTGAAGCTGAAGATTGTCAAAGTACATTACACTGTCATTTTAGTAAAGTGACAGCTATGTTTTTCAGCAGGTGGAGATTCGACACTCAACACACACCAAGGGGTGTCACAGCCACATGCTCCAGTGTGTATTTCTTGTTTCAGAACATTCAGGTGTATAGTATGCTGTGAGCAAGTGAGAGGAAAATATGACTCTGAAAAGGGTTATATGGTTGTAAAATTCTGCTGGGATGGACAGCACTGTGTCCAGTGTAAGAACTGCTTTTGGTTTAGCATATTCCATATTTTCTAGCTTAACTGCCACTGAGACACATTACCAAATATTTGGATTATGATTATCACTGTATTAAGTCAAAGGCTGAAAAAGGAAACACAGGTGATACATGAAAAATAAAACCCAAAAAGCTCTTACCTTAGAGCTTAATGTTATGGACACTAAAGCGACAAGTTAGTACTCCTCATTAATGCTAATAAAGTATGTTATATAATGTTCAAGAACATCAAAAGACAAAGTGAAAATTTTTGTACCCTTACCTTGTGAGGTGTTTGTTTTTACATTGAAGTCATCAGGGGTAAGTACAAAATTTAACCACCAGGTAAAACCTCGTTGCTGCTTCTCTTTCCAACGCTCATCATAAAACATGTTTTTAGCAGCAAAAGGCATTGGATGTCTAGGGATGACTTAAAAAAACAAAAAAAGAAAAACTAAGAAAAACCCTCTGCAGTTCTTTAAATGTTTGATTACCAACATGCATTTCATTGTGGAAAGGACTGACATTTTACACTCCATTTAGCACTATAGCAGAAAAAAGCAGACTGTTAGAATCTTCAGTAACTTCAGACCAGCAGCTAAATAAATTTCAGCCACAAAACATGAATTAAGTTACTAAAGCACTACAACAAATACAAGATTTCTAGAACCCAGGCCATTTGCAATGCACATCTTGTAGCAAAAAAGTTGAGTTGGATTACATCCAGGAAGAAACATTTTATAGATAAATTTTTCTAATCAGATCAAATTAGTATTATTAGCTGTGCAAAAATAGCATTCTTTTGGTAAAAGGTTTTCTCAGGTATTCTACTGTATTAAAATGTTATCAGATATCAGAGGCATTTCACTGATAACCATCAGTCAGCTGGGAACATTCTCTGTGTGTATGTTTGTAAAAAATGTAGCTTTTACATTCATAAGCAGAACTGGAAGAAAGTAACATATACCTTCACCTGGCCAATGTGTTGCAGCCACTTTTCTTATGAGTAGTCAAAATGGAACATGAAAGGCTACATATATTGTTCTACTAGATGTTGAGTCATTGTAGGTACAATCTTCTATTTCACCTCAGCTCTAACCAGTTGTTCTTACCAATCACTACAGTACAGTTGTGATGTTCAGTTCAGCGCATACTGTTTTACTAAATGCCAGAAGCCAGCTTACCTGTTTTCAGTGGTTTCACAAACGTCAGGCGAGACTGAGCCAATCCAGGGATGGGTTTACTAATTCTGTTGGTAGTTCTAGACACTTTTTGAAGTGAAGAACCTATAAGCATTCACACACATATATCAACCACAAATATACCAATGAAAATTAATGTATTAAAGTTTATATAATTTATAAAACACAGAACTAGAGTAATTCACCACAAACCCACGTAAAATACCAGTAATGTCCCATTGATGGAAAAAGTTAAGCAAATCAGTTTGATGACAAATGAAAGGGAAAAAAAGTTGAATAAATAAGCGCTATTGCATTTCACGGATTTTCCATACACTGAGGAAATATACCATTTGTAATTGATTATCATATGGCTAGAAACACTAAACTAATTGGTAAAAACATTCATTAGAATATGTGAAAGTGTATTCTATAAACATATGGGGTAAAAGGTAAGAATTTTAGAGCTTGATTCACCTCTTCCCACAGTTAGATGGCATACTACATTGATAGCCATTTCAGAGCAGCCCAAGCTGTGTTAGCTTAGGCATCAAGGCACTAGCTTACAAGTATCATTAGCAGTAGGAGGACTTTTACAAGTTGTACCCTCCTTCAAGTAGTAGAACATTGACTTCTAGAGAAGTGGTCATTCCAATCTTTCTTGCACTTCTAATAAATTTTTAATGCATACTGGTAATTTTTAATAAAGCTGGACCTCAAAAGGATTAAATTACTGATTGGCTGTTCAAAGTTAAATTTTAGTAGTGAAATATGAGTTCTTTTTGTGAAGCCTAGAAACAATGTTTGTGCAATTAAAAGAGTAACAGGTTGTATTTCTCAAGAAAAAAATGTCAATAAGAACATAACTCAAAGCTGTCATTTCTGTGTTTCACAACTAGAATTAAGAGACACCAAAGTCATTTTGAGCCCACAGAATACTTCCTTGTCCAGTCCACCTAACCTTACTCTAATCAATATAAAAATATACAAACTCTAATAGAAATGACCTGGTAAGTAACACAGCTCTTCCTGCTACACACTAGCACTGTTAGTGTGTAACACTCTTAGTGTGTTATTTTATGTAGACTTTTCTTAGAAAGCCTGAAATAAAGGGCATTACTGAAAGACCCAAATAAAATCTAGACCACAGAACAGATCATTTGAACTGAAGCAAGCAGCATATGTTATTTTCATTTGAAAGCTATGAAAAGCTTTTCCTGTTAGGACCTGTGTGAAGATTCTGCAAACTAAATGCGCCTTTCAGTTACAGACCCTCATTCTTTTTGCATTCCACAGCATATTTGGGAATGGAGCATTTAGAAAACGCAAAATACATCGAATACGAGAAGTCAACTACTGACCTTTGAGCAACAAAGTACTGGCAAACTATAAAGACAGAAGGACCTACACACGGCTGATAAGCCAATTAGACAGTAAAAAGCAGGCAGAGTGAATGAGACTTGAGAACTACATATTTGAAAACATGTGACAACAGTAATGGAGTCAAATATTCACAACAGTAAGCGTACATATGGCAAATCTTGTGCAGTAAGTTATTAGTAAATTTAAATTACAAGAACTCTGCCTGAGAACTGTCAGATACTTTTCGTGTTACTGTCATTAGCAAGGTTTACAAAAGAGTAAAGCAAATTTTAAACTAATCACATCATCAAAATTGACTTTCAATTTTTTAAAATCCAGACAATATCTAACAAACTGAAAAGGCCCAAATTTCAGAGATATGAAAATGCTCAGGGGAGACATTATGATCATGTTCCAGTATTCAAAGGGTATCTACAAACACGAGTTAAGACTCCCTTTTTTAGGAGTCACATGGAAAAGAAAGGGGTAAATGGCACAAGCTACTCCTGAGGAAATTCTGACTGGACACAAGAAGAAAACTTTTCACAATGAGAATAATCAGCCACTGGAATAATCTCCCAGGGAAGTGGTGGATTCCCCCAGTGTTGGAGACCTTTAAGATTCAGCAGGACAGCATGCTGGGCTATCTAGTTGAGGTCATGCTTTGCCTAGAAAGATTGAACCAGACAACCCTTCCAACCTGGTATTCTATGATTCTACGAGATATGAAATATTCCTGACTGTTGCTAGACAGTTCAAGTTTGCAACACAAATTCCATAATCAAAGGCATCTTTCAGAAAAGTGGTAAACAAAAGAAAAACTGCTCACCAGCTTTCTTCCTCTGCCCTACTCTTTCTCGGTTTGCGGGTTTGAAGGCTGATGGTCTTACAGTGGTATGCATCTTATTGTCCACACTAGACATAAGGGTTCTTTTTCTTTCCACTTCTTCCACATACTCTGGAGCTGTAACTTTACTATTTTCTACATACATGTCACTTTTCCTCTTACGACATAAAGAAGTTGATCCAGTAGGAGATAAATTTACTTTGTCATTGTGACACTTATGTTCAGGTAAAACGGGACCTATAACTGGAAGTTGGTTAAATATTTCTGCTTTTGTATGTACAGGCATATCAGTACATCCCATTATTACTTTATTAAGGCATTTTTTAGATTTAGGCCAGTGGGTTTCCCTTCTTTTTTCTTCAACATCAGGCTTATTTTTTATGACAGTGGCAGAAAGAACTGGGCGCTTTTTTGGTTGTTCTCTCAAAGAATTGTGAGTCTGAAGCTCCTCTGTAGAAGCAAAACTGCAGTGATTTTCTTTGAGTTTGTCATAATGAAATACCTTTGATTCTACATTATGCATCCCCAAGACTTCATTTAAGTTGTGTTCTATACGAGCATGTGGTTTTGTTTCTACATCTCCATTTTTTCTCCATTTTGAAGAAGGGAATTTCTTTACAACATAAGTCTCTGTAGTAGAAGATATTACAGCTGCTTTGAGTATAGGAGTCTTTAATTGCTTATCTGACAAGCTGTCCTTCACAAATTGATCAGGTGACAGAATTGGAACAGGCTGCCCTATTATATCCATATCCACTTGATAACTGTCATTTACAAAAGAATCTGGACTTAAAATCCTCCTTGTACATAGAACAGGCAAGGATGCTGAGCCTTCTGGAGTGCAAACTGACGGGAGCACACGATTAGGAATTACTTCATTGTTTGAAATTGACAGTTGTGCTACTCCAGTAGTACTGTATGCATTTTCAAATTCATTGTGATCAATAACAACTTTCTTGACATCACAGCTGTCCATTTCAGGCATTAACTCATTATTCACAGTGGCAGCAATGTCCAAGAATGTAGTTGATTTTCTCATTGCAAGTGGTGTGCAAGCATTATTACGATGTTCCTCTAGCATTGGTGCCATAGGAGATATAGGTAATTTATTTTCTGAGCCAACAAGAGAGTCATTTCCTGGGGATGTACTATTTTCCACCATGTTCTGATTTTCACATGGCTGAAGTGGGCTTCTAAGTCTGTCCACTTTCTGAGAAACTTGAAAGGTTTTATTAATATTTTTAACTTTTGAAGTACTTTTAACTTTTGTTGAAGCAGATGTTTCTGAAGAGTTTTTCTTTTTTATAGTATCCCAAAGACTCCTCTGAAAAAGAACCAAAGATCAAAGTTAATATGCTTACTTTCTAAATACTTTTATGTGTAAAAATAAAGGTTACTAGTGTATTAAAAGTCTAAAAATACTATAAAAAGAATACCTAGTCCAAAACTCATTGCAAATTATTTTCATGCTTTTTGGGTCATGTTTTAGTTTTATTCTCTAAGCTGCAATGCACTAGTATCTACTTTCCAACCCAGATTAAAAATAATTAAGACAATGGGTATTCCTACAGACAGCATAATTTATCAAATTTTGATTCCCCTTCACTGAATTTTTTACTAATAAAAATAGTATTGTGTCAGCCATGTCAAAGTAATGGAATTAAGACACATAATAAACACACACTCACCTTTTTCTTCAGAGGCTGCTCAGCAACACCCAGGAGCACAGCTTGATGCTTTACAATGCCATTAATAACAAAAGTTATCAGTTCTCTGACTTTTCCTTCTTCTAATGGTGTCCATGTTACAGAAGCAAAGACTCTTTGTCCTGACTATTGGAGAAAAAGAAACAATTAAATCTAGCACTTAGGTACACTTCTGTAAGAAAGATAAAGTAATTGAATCAAATTAGAAGCAGTATAGATAAGCAACATATATTCTGACAACATGAAAAAATAAACAATTTTTAAATGTCGATTTTTCCCCTGGCACGTAAATTTAAGCAATCAAAAATGTTTTCTTAATAAAAGTGCACATACTTCTCAATGAAACTGTAAAGGAAAAAAAGCAAGAACACATGTAGGTATAACACATAGCAGAAAGGACAAAATTTTAGTAAAGGTAAGTAGAAGAAATAACTTTTTGCACATACGAACCATGTAAGACCTTTAAAGTAATTTTGTGAGAATTATAGTTGGACCAATAATCAGAGATTAATTTTTAGGACCTTACCTGAATCTAAATACAAGTGTAAATTTCTTTTAACTAAATAATCTCCAAAGATGACATTTGACACCTAAGTTCATTGAATAAAGATGCAAACAAGCAAGGAAGCTATGGAGCTATGCGTGATCTATGTAAAGATTATGTAACCTATGGTTACATAGGAGTAACCTATGGTGCTCTGCTGGTCTCAATATTGACAGACTGTCATGGTTTAAGCCCAGCAGTCAACAAAGTACGCACACACACCAGCCATGGAAAGCGGAGGAGTATCAGAAAAAGGTAAACCCCACAGGCTGAGCTTAATAACTGAAGTAAAACATAACAACTGTAATAATATGAAAAAATAGGAAGAATAAAACCCAAGAAACACAAGTGATGCACAATACAAGTGCTCATCACCCACTGACTGATGCCCAGCCCGCACTGACAATCACTCCCTCATGGCCAGCTCCTCCCAGTTTTTATACTGGGCATGATGTGCTGTGGTATGCAATATTCTTCTGGTTAGTTCATGTCAGGTGTCCTGTCTCTGCTCCCTCTGGGCTTCTTGTGCCTCTTCTCGCTGGCAGAGCATGAGAGACTGCAAAGTCCTTGATCAGGGTAAGCACTACTGAGCAACAACCATAACACTGGTGTGTTATCAGCATTATTCTCATACTAAAGCCAGAGGACAGCACTGTACTGGCTACCAAGAACAACATCAACTCTATGCCTGCAAAACCAAGACATAGACCAAAGAATGGTCATACCTCAGATAAAAATCAAAAAGATTGTTTGAAAACAACCAATCTCTTGAGCGTACAAATTAGGAGTTCCACTTCCTCTGGCAGACGTATTTAATGAAAACATATAAACTAATTCAGTATGTGCTGATACAGTAAAGCAAGTCAACAGTGGTTAGCATTCATTAATTACTATAAGAACTTGCTATTCAAACATTCACAGTGAGACTACAGTCTGTTTTTATAAGCACATTGATGCAAAGGATCAATGCAGAGAGTTTCTCTCATGAATGCTCTGGAGAGTTTTTTGTTTAAAATGTCCTTAAAAAAATCCCAGCATTGATTGCCTTAGCCACGGTTTATATTTCCTCGGCAACTGTATATTTATTCCTAGATTAAGCCTGCTTTGCTCTCCATTATATTATCACCACGCAGAAGAGTGAATTACTATCTCCTCCACAAGCTCCCTTAGCCTTTCTCCTAAACAAACCGCCTCCGACGTTTTGAGGGATCCCTTTTTGAACACCTCTTACTCTTCCGTCTCTGTTTTAAAAACCACATTCCCAGAGAACATTTACTTCATTTTTTCCCCACCACCTTCCTGCCAAAAGCCCCTCTGTGCCCGTGACAGTCCCCCCGGCCCCGGGAGGTCTCACCCCATCACCTAAGGCTCCCCCTTCATTTCCGCTTTCACGTGAAGGTGAAACAAGAAGCGCAGCACCCACAAACACTGCCCACAGCAGGGGTGCAGCTCCCAGGGTACCCACTACCAAACCCACCCCAAACCATCCTATGGCTGGACGCGGCCAGGTGATGCGTGACTCTCCCGGCGGCGGATAACGCTGCAAACCACTACCACCCCCCTCAGGCCTCGGCCCTCCCCACCACCCAGCAGCGTGACAGGGCCCCCTCGGGTGTCACACACCCCACAATCCTCCCTGCCGCAGCCCCGCGCCCCTCCCGGTACCTGCACGAAAAAGCGGCGATGCTCGATGCTGAAGCCCTTGTCTGAAGCCGGGAAGCGGTCGACGACCACCTCGGTGTCCTCTGCGTTGGGGTTGTCGATGCCCAGGAGGCGCGTGCGGGAAGCGCCGACACGCAGGCTGCCGAAGCTGAGGAACGGCGGCCGGGAGAAGTGGCTCAGGACCAGCACAGCGGGGGCTTCATCCGCGTCCTCCTCCTCCCCCTCATCACATCGCGTGGCCCAGCGCCGCCGCCGCCTAGGGTTTGCGGCGGCACTCAGCTCCCACACCGCCGCTCCAGAGAAGAAACCCGCTGCCATACCCAGGGCAGAACCCCGGAGCGGGGTCGTCTGCCGCTCGTCACACAACCAGCGCTCTGCCACAGCACCAACCGCCGCGCCTCCACCCGCCTGTTCAAACGCGGCGCCCCCGCCAATCCCCGCGCCGGACCGCCCTGCCTTGCCCCGCCCCCTCGCTGCTCCGCCAATGAGCGCCAGG